>JADLZN010005519.1:0-19103 GCA_018155175.1 Sinocyclocheilus anophthalmus | reverse complement strand
ATGTGTTGCACACATCTGAATATTTGGTTTTAACTGTTCTGGAACAGTGTTGTAAATCAAACTTAAAATCACTGAGTTCTAGTGTAGTTCCTCTTTGGAAGGAACAAACAAAGTAGTTTTGCTTTCACAACGAGAAACACCGCGCCTTCACGACATGGCGGCAGCAGCAACAACAATACAGCGAGAATAAAAGTTAAGCCTTATTTCTTTGCATGAACATTTGAGCAGCGTTATGCAAAATCTTCCCACACAGTGACGTAGACATGTTGGGGGCGTGTTAGAATGAGTCGTTTTAGGTAGGCGTGGACAAGTCTTAACTTTTATAAAGCATATCTCTTTGGATTTGAGACTTTAGTCTTTGCAAATTCACAGATCTTCTTTATGTACCAAGAGCGTGTAACACTCCAAAGAGAAAAGAAAAAATTAAATCGCATCATATGACCCCTTTAAGATCTGTTTGGGTAAAGTGAACAGAATTAAATGCAGGTGTAATAAATGGGATCCAGAAAGTTTTGTGAGCTAACTCGTACATAGTTGAAAATGCATGTGCTCACATTGCATTTGGAGTCTAACTGCTAATCCATCCTGATACACTACCATTCAAAAGACTGGAGTAATGATGCTGAAATCTCATTGCCAATCAACAGAACACATGATTTACATTTTATCAGGTATTAATATTAAAATCACAAAATAGTTTAACTTGTAATAATATTTCCACAAGGCTTACATGTTTTCCTGTATGTTAGATCTAGTAAATGACGCCTTGGTGAGTGAAGATATTCTTTCAACAAATGTTTAGATAAATTGACTCGATGTTGAGATGCAAGCTGAGGGTAAAGTAAAAAAAAAAAAAACAGACACAATCCATAAACAACATCATGTTGTTTTTAGATTAAAATGCAGGTATATTGGATTAGGAAGTCGTGGCCTAAGGGTTAGAGAGTCGGACTTGTAACCCAACGGTTGCGGGTTCTAGTCTTGTACTGGCAGGGATTGTAGGTGGGGAGTGAATGTACAGCACTCTCTTCCTTTTTCAATACCACGACTGAGGTGCCCTTTTGAGCAAGGCACCGAACCCCCAACTTCTCCCCGTGCGCCGCAGCATAAATGGCTGCCCATGCTACGGGTCGGGTGTTCACGGTTGTGTGTGTGTGTGTGTTCACTGTGTGTGCACTTAGGATGGGATAAATGCGAGCACTAATTCCTAGCACGGGTAACCATACTTGGCACATGTCACGTCACTTTCACTTTTCACTTTTTTTTGAGGAATACACTAGCAGACTCTTGTACACTCTGAATGAGCATGAATGTAGGTAGTCATGAAAGCAGAGGAATCTCCCTTGCAATCGATCACACGTGGTGAGGAGACGCCACTTTAAGCTTCATGTAACTACAGTGTAAACACTGTAAACAAGTTTAAGCATATTGTCATAAATGACTCCATGCGAGTGTGCAATTCACATCATATTTTAAAAAAAGTGTCAACGATAAATTAAAGTAAAACAAATAAAAACAAGAAAAATATTTTAAAATTACAAGATTTTACAGAATTCATGAATATTGGAGAAGTCGTACTAGAGTTGCAAATTTGCTAGCCTGATGTAAATCAAAAGATAAAATCTAAAAATGTTACCTAAATAGGTGTCTTAAAGAAGTACTCTTTTTAGGCTCACAAGGATGCATTTATTGATAAAACACACACACATATTATATTCTCCAACTTAAAAAGATGAGAGAGGGCTGTAATTTTCATAGGTATACCTCAACTATGAGAGAGAAAATGAGAAAAGAAAATCCAGAAAATCAAATTTTAGGATTTTTAAAGAATTAATTGGTAAGTTCCTCTGTAAAATAAGTATTTGGTCAACTACAAACAAGCAAGATTTTTGGCTCTCACAGACTTGTAACTTCTTCTTTAAGATGCTCCTCTGTCCTCCACTGGTTACCTTTATTAATGGCATCTGTTTGAACTTGTTGTCAGTATAAAAGACATCTGTCCACAACTTCAAACAGTCACACTCCAAACTTCACCATGGCCAAGACCAAAGAGCTGTAAAAGGACACCAGAAACAAAATTGTAGACCTGCACCAAGCTGGGAAGACTGAATTTGCAATAGGTAAGCAGCTTGGTGTGAAGACATCAACTGTGGGAGCAATTATTAGAAAGTGGAAGACATACAAGACCACTGATAAACTCCCTCGATCTGGGGCTCCACGCAAAATCTCACCCCATGGGGTCAAAATGATCAAAAGAACTGTGAGCAAAAATCCCAGAACACACAGGGGGACCTAGTGAATGACCTGCAGAGCGCTGGGACCAAAGTAACAAAGGCTACAATCAGTAACACACTGCGCCGCCAGGGACTCAAATCCTGCAGTGCCAGACGTGTCCCCCTGCTTAAGCCAGTACATGTCCAGGCCCGTCTGAAGTTTGCTAGAGAGCATTATCCAGAAGAGGATTGGGACAATGTCATATGGTCAGATGAAACCAAAAAAAAATTTTTTGGTAAAAACTCAACTTGTCGTGTTTGGAGGAGAAAGAATGCTGAGTTGCCTCCAAAGAACACCATACCTACTGTGAAACATGGGGTGGAAACATCATGCTTTGGGGCAGTTTTTCTGCAAAGGACCAGGACGACTGATCCGTGTAAACGAAAGAATGAATGGGGCCATGTATCGTGAGATTTTGAGTGAAAACCTCCTTCCATCAGCAAGGGCATTGAAGATGAAACGTGGCTGGGTCTTTCAGCATGACAATGATCCCAAACACACCGACCGGGCAACGAAGGAGTGGCTTCGTAAGAAGCCTTTCAAGGTCCTGGAGTGGCCTAGCCAGTTCCAGATCTCAACCCCATAGAAAATCTTTGGAGGGAGTTGAAAATCCGTCTTGCCCAGCGACAAGCCCCAAAACATTACTGCTCTAGAGGAGATCTGCATGGAGGTATGGGCCAAAATACCAGCAACAGTGTGTGAAACCTTGTGAAGACTTACAGAAAACGTTTGACCTCTGTCATTGCCAACAAAGGGTATATAACAAAGTATTGAGATGAAATTTTGCTATTGACCAAATACTTATTTTCCACCATAATTTGCAAATAAATTCTTTTAAAAATCCTACAATGTGATTTTCTGGACTTTTTTTCTCATTTTGTCTCTCATATACCTATGATGAAAATTACAGGCCACTCATCTTTTTAAGTGGGAGAACTTGCACAAGTGGTGGCTGACTAAATACTTTTTTTCCCACGTAGTATACTATAGTAAAAACAGTAATGTTGTGAAGTATTATTACAATTTAAACAACTGTTTTCTATTTATATATTTTAAAATGTGGTAGTTCCAGATTTCCTTGTGATTAAATTCTTGATTTTGCTAAATAATCCATGTCTTCAGTGTAAAAGTATTGTCATGTAATATTATGATTTGGTGCTCAAGAAACTTTTATTATTAAATGTGACACCAAATTATTTTGGGCAACTGTGATATATTTTTAGGCTTCCTTGATAAATAAAAAGTCTTAAAAGAACAGCTATTATTTAAATAAATTTTTTTAACAAATGTAAAAAGTCTTTGCTGACACTTGCATCCTGCTGAATAAAATGATTAATTTCTCTAAAAATAAAAATTGTACTGACAAACTGCATTTAATCCATTTTTATATAAACCAATTTAGACAGAAAAACAATATCATCTCAGGACTCACTGACAATTTTTTTCTGATTAAAATACAAGCAAAAAAAACAGCAGGTAAAAACACCCATAACATGTACATGTGTAGAAGTACACTCCCTTAATCCGACCCACAGGCAAAAACAGAGTCTTGTTCTTTTAAGGACAGAAAACCTGCATTGTGGGAAAAACGTGTCATACAGTATTTGCATTACAAAGCACCGAAACAGTTAAAACACTCAAAAGTAGACTCTAGTCTGCAGGCATTCGCCTACATAAGGTCAAAGACATCATGCTTTGCGTAAACCTAATGCTAACACAAATGACATGTGGGAACTGTGCTGACAACGAGATGAAATAAAAATTAGTCGTCAACAACAACACTGAAAAAATGGAACTTCCGCTACTAAATTGTCACTACGAGAGCATCAGTGTGAGATGGAGAGTATAAGAGCATTGTGTGTTTGAGAGAATGTCAGTCGAGTGGCTAAATAACTGCACACCATCTGAAACCAAAAGGCCAACCAGGGTTGGCCAAACAAAAACAGCATCATAAAAGCCACAGCACTACACCAGTCAAACCAGTCAGATGAGCCAGGCAAGAGCTACATCAACACACAACAGACCAGCCAGTGAACCAGAAAAACAAACCAACCGCTGATGAACACAGATCACTTTACATGCAGAGAGACAGGGTTAGAGACACGGCATGATTTTATGAAAATGAAAATGATTAAAAACACAGCAAACAGTTTGGTAAAGTTTGTTATAAGCAAATGCTGCATGATCTGAGATTAAAGACAATGAAAATATGGCCTGATATACAACACAGGAAATGACAAGCATGCATTTATTGATACCATGTACGGGTGACTTTGAAAGCTTTTTCCCGTAACACATTACAATAGGCTTCTATACATTAACATTGTGTAATGCAATAGTGCAACATAAACTAACAATTAACTATATTTTTTCATTATTACAATGCTGAAAACAGATGTGCTGCTTAATATTTCTGTGGAAACCATGATACAATTCTTGAATAGAATCAAAAAGAAACAATTTATTTGACAGATTTATTACAAATTCAAACGTCGTTTTGATCATGTTTAATGCATCTTGATGAATGAAAGTATGATTATGCTTTTTTTATTAAAAAAAAAAAAATATTACAGGACTCCAAAACTTTTAATGTTAGTGTCTTTACTATTATATATGACACATATACAGGTACATTACTAGTGTATATTTTCTATATATACTGTTACTTTTTTTATCTTTTTTTTCTAATTTTTTTTTCATTTATTAATTTAGGTTAATATGTTATAAATATTTTTTTTATTTCACGTTAGTTCGTAATACATCAACTAATGTTGTTTTATACAACTTTAATATAATAAAAATGTATTAGTATGTAAACATTGACATTTAAGATGAATAAATACTGTAGAAAATAAATATTTCTCAAGCACCAAATTAGCATATTAGAATGTTTTCTGAAAGATCACGTGACACTGAAAACTGAAGTAAATAAACACAAATACAGCTTCGTTATAACTGGAAAAATTAGACTTTAGAATAGAAATGTAGTGAATAGAAAACAGTTATTTAAATTGTAATAATATTTCAAAATATTTCTGTTTTTACTGTACGTTTTTGATATTAAGGATTTTTGTAGCCTTGGTGAGCATAAGAGACTTCAAAAACAATAAAAAAAAATTCAATACCAAACTTTTGAATGGCAGAGTATATTCATCAAAACAAAACAAAAATAGATCCAAGTAAAGATTTTAGCATAGGTGGTTCACCAAAAAACAAAACAAAAAAAAACAATGGGTATGTAGATGAAAGCTTCAATGAAGATAATAAAAATGCAGGACAAATATACATTGTACAAAGGATGATGTACGTTATGTACCAAAATGATGAGGTATCTGTTTAAGCCCCCAAAATGTGGTGTTTCAAAATAGCCCTATTCATGAGTACAAAAGTTGTGTGTGTGTACAGAGACAAATGTGTCCCAGTTTGTGTTTCTGTGGGTGTCAGAGAGCTGACGTCTGTGCAGGCTAACGCCCCTCACGGCTCAGCTTTTCTGTGTGGGAAAGTCCTGGCTACTCTGCAGTCAACTCCAGCCAGTCTCACAAAGACAAGGTCAATGGCCATTTCTCAAGTCTCATCTGACCCCTAGAGACGATTGCATTTCACATAGAACATTATGTTTTTTCGGTCTCATTGATCTGAATTGCACACATTTCATGTTCTCCGGGAAAACAGTGCATGAAATCACACATTGAAGAATACATTAATCAATTCTGATTTTTCATCAAGCAACACCACAACATCAAGAGTGCTTCCACTTAAAAAAGGAACTAGTGAAAAAGCATCTCACATCCTATTATTTAATTAATCCATGTGTACAGCAACCTTTTTGGTGCCAAACATAATTATCTGACTGCTATTTACCCAAGCATCTCCAATAGCAATGCTTTGGTACTTGAACTTGGGTACAACCCTCCCTTAATGGCTTACAGTCCTTGTCATTACAGAGTTATGCCGTCTTCTGGAAAGCAGTCAGTGACTTCATGCTGAGCAGTGATTATGTCTGGCTCTCAGTGGCTGGTGTCAGGACTCTGACGGGCAGGAGAGAGACTGGGGAAGAGGGTTATGTTGTCAAGAGCAGCTGGCAGGCCTGTGGAACATTCCCTTTGTGGAGGGGAATGAGGAGATACCACGGCATCCTGTGCTTTTCACATGGGAGCATCACTTCTCTCCAAACTACTGAAGGTAGTTACAGATACAGACCAAACCGGCTACAAGCTTCCAATGTTCCACTTGGCCGAAAAGCTTTGATGGTGATTGTGTGATTACAGTCTTCCAGGAAATGATGCAAGTCATTATAAGGTGCTCTAAAACAAAGATGCTGTAAATGGGTTGATGCATCAGTTGCACTTTTATAAATTATTAAAACTGGTTATGGGGTGATAATGGAGAGTCATTCCAAAGGGAGGGTTTGAAAGCATTTCCCCACAATGGCGTCATGATGATTTTGATGGCTTTTCTTCTCTCTACAGTAAAGGCAATGGTCTTCAAAATGGCTCATTGTCTCTTTTTGCAAAACATGACAATCCAAACATCATAAGAACTAATCTGATTTGGGTCTGGAACGCAGCTCTAAGACGTGTTCTAGTTTATTGTGTGTTGTTGTCTTAGTCTCAGTCTGAGCTTACTAGCATCTGCTTTAGCCATCGGCATTTGTTTTGGTATTACTGTAGGGGGGCTGTGGAGGTGGGGTTATTCAGTGGTCAGCCAGGGTATCTGATTCGCTAGACTAGGAGGAAGGGAATCCTGTCCTGTCTAGGGATGCGCAAAACTATATATTTGAAAACAAATGTTAGAAAGGACTGTTTTCCAAAAAGGAATATTTTGCCTTTTGACACAGTATCTTAAAAACAATACTGATTGTGGGGTTCCGAAAATGTTGCCAAAAAATAAATAAATAAAAAAATTTATATTTATAGTTACTTTATATACACTACTGGTCAGAGGCTTGGGGTAAGATTGTACATTTTTGAAAAAGTCTCTTAAGCTCACCAAGGCTGTACTTGATCAAAATTAGAGTAAAAACATTAACATTGTGAAACAAAGTAACTGTTTTCTATTTTATTATATTTCAAAATGTAATTTATTCTTGTGATGGCAAAACAGAATTTTCAGCATCATTACCCCAGTCTTCAGTGTCACATGATCCTCAAAAATCATTTGAATATGCTGATTTAGTGCTCAAAAAACATTTATTGTTATCAATATTGAAAAGAGTTGTGCTTTAATTTTTGTGGAAACTGTGGATACTTTTTCAGGATTCTTTGATTAATAAAGTTCAAAAGAACATAATTTATTTGAAATAGAAAAAGGTTGAAACAAGAGTCTTTATAACGGTCACTTTTGATCCAAATGATTGTGTCATTGCAGAGTGAAAGTATTATATACATATATCAGGGCTCCAGACTCATTCTTCCAACTGGTCGCTCTTGCGACTAAAATTTCTTCAGTCGGGTGTCGCAAGAGCACATGATGTGGTCCAATATTTTATTATTTTTCATTTTTGCGCTACAACAGTGGATTATCAAGCATGCTTTTCCATAGTTTATAGTTGCAAAGGGGGTACATTCTTTTTCATCAGTATTATTATTTGTGATTTGAATTTTGTGAATGGGAGTTCTTTTGCTGTGTTATAAGCCGGGCTTGGGATGCTTTCGAATTCGGGATCTTGTTGTCACGTTTTACAAGAAAAATGTTTTGCTTACATCTACACACACACACACCTTTCACTTTTTAAGACTAAAACAAAAGATGGATTCATTGTTATTCTTAATTAAAAAGCACAACAACAATAAAACCGTAAGATACAATGACAAACTAGCTTACAACGTTTAACAAAAATGAATAACATGAGGCATGGCATACACCACATGCTATATTATATACCGACTAATAAATTACAAAAAGTTTGGCAAACACTGAGGAATCAAATAAAAAAAAAAAAGAGAGCCTCCATAGCATAAAGTGAGGTAAACAGCAAAGATAACAAGCTTTTCAAAAGTGAAAAGTAAAACTAAACTTGCTGTCGGTGACAGTGCTTGCATGTTTTTCCCCACAAGAATACCAACATGTTCACCTTTGGTTTAAGAAGTGGTCTTTTACTTTACTTTCGCGTGAAACCCATCCATCGTTTCCTCAGTATTCGCGTAATTTTTGCTGCGCGCAGCTTTGCGCTCGTGCTGACACGACGATTATAAACCAGGCTCTACACTCGAAGCGCTGTGCAGTTCAAACGAGTAGCGCAGTTTCGTTATGCTTTCAGTTTCGTTTGATGTTTCACCTTATGCAACAGAAATATCAGCGCTTTTATGAGTCGAGCAATGCGGTGGTCGCGCCAGTGCGACTGCACACAAAATTTAGTCGCACAGGCAGAAAAAATGGTCGCAGTCTGGAGCCCTGATATACTGTATATACACACACACAGTTTTTTCCCCCGCATCATACATATAATATGAGCAGAACTCTTGAAAAGCAAAATGGAAAAGTGTCATAACAGTCAAATGCTAATCGCCAGCCAGCAGCCACAAAAGTCACCATCATACCCCCCTCGCATACCAACCAGATCCCAGTCACACCAGAGTTTGGCTGCCCTCTCTTTCGCCCTGCCTCTGCGCACAGCTGGCTGGCTGCACCGCACCACGTTGCCCCTCCGCTGTCTTGGCACAGCTAAGAGCAAAGAGCTACAAAGTGACTGCTCTTTTTTTAGGGCTGAAATTAAAATCTTGCTGTCTGAATCGTGACTAGGAGAGCAGGGAATACAGTGCATCTGAGTGTGTGACGGATCTCAGACACTGCTGACACAGAAGGCACTCGAGGGAAAGAAAGCAATAGTTCACCACTGTTTGTGTGCGCTGATATGATCAAATATACATATAAATAATGTGCATTTAAGCACGCATGTAAACGGGACAGCCCAGCTGCTGAGCTTTTCTGATTTACAGTTCACCTCTCTGAGGTCACCTGTCTCCAACACAAACAGATGCTGCTGATTAGGGATGGGCGATATGGGCTTAAAAATGTATCACGATAATTTCTGATATTTATTGCGATAACGATATCAATGACGATAATTTAGGAAATCCTGTTTCTTTAGAGAAAAGTATAATTGTTCCTATTTTTTACCCAAAATAGGGTGTTGTGAACATTAATGAGTACACACGTAATGTAAAAACATAATGTTTAATTCATACTGGAAGCCGGAGGGCGCCCTTGCGCAGAAACTCCACATATGCATAGTAGAAGTAATGCTCCAGGAAGAAGTATCCAGTGATCGCTGTAGCTGAATAAAATGCAGGTAGAGAAATTTTAACTGAGGAAACTTGAAGACAATACGATTGCGACAATATATGGTTTGTGTTCAAGCAATCTTGGGTATTTTTATAAGGATAGAGTATATTTATAATGCAATGCTAATCGACATAGCATTTATCACTGTATATAATGCTATAAAATAGTATGGTTTCTGCCTTATTCTGTGATACGAAACCATGTCTGGTTTCACAAAAATAAGTTATTTCAAACACTTTACTATGTTATGAAGTTAATATGGAGAAAAAGCATGTCAATAAATTAAAATATCTTTGTTGGACAACAGGTTTGTAAACGACTCATACACATGTAAAACTGTGTCGCACACGTAATACTGTAGTACATTTACTCAAGGCTCATACCGATTTTTGTCGCACTGTACAGCCGTATCCAAACCTGTTCCAGATTGTAGAAGGGGCTGCTCAATTTCACGTCCGCCTTCCTTCAGTCACTCCACACAGTCGCGCACAGAAATATCAACAACTAGACTTTATCGTTATTATCGCGGGAAGACGAATTCTTATCGTGTGGAGAATTTTTACCAGTATATCGCAAACGATAAGATATCGCCCATCCCTACTGCTGATGCAAACCAGTTCGGTCCACAGTGTTCCTCTGTCACAACACCTCCATTCCAAGAACCCTAACAGGAAACAAAGTGGAAGACGCCAGGGCTGAACCCTGGAGGAGAGAACAAGGGTTTCCCAAAGGTTGGCCTTGCCTGGTGTAAGCTCATGTAAGTATGGCACCTGGAGAATGAAACTCGAGCTGGTTGAACAGTAAATCTGTGCCGAAAGTAGTGTGTCATTTGGAAGTCCTGGCTCTGAACCTGCTGACAGTGTGATCTTGCATTTTCCACTCTCTCAAGTCACACTACCTCCATCAAATCCTACTCCTGGACTGGATTTTTCAGAGCTCTTCCAAATTCCAGCACGGAGACGGTTGGGATGTGTCATCAGTATTGGGACTTCTTGTTTTAAATTGACCTGTGATTCTGAAAAGACATGTTACAGCAAATAAAACTGACTAAACTGATCAAATTTTAATAATTAGCCTAAAGAAAACTGACAAATTAAAGTACACTGTGAAATACAGTCTACACCAAAGCATAAATCATTTTTTAAAAGACTGTCAGAATTTCAGTTTTAACAAAGTTTGGGTTAAGTGTATTAAATGAGCAATAGGGCCTTTCGCACCACGGGAACCTTTTCATAGTACCAGAACTAATTGTGGAAACTACCCACTTTTCGGCATGTTCGCACCACCGGAACTGGGAGCGATTTCAGTACCGGACTGCCTTTTTCTAGAACCAAATTAGCTCCTACTCCAGAGAAGGGTCTAACCAGCACAACTGGTACTAAACGTGACGCAAGTAGACATTGATTGACCAAACACGAATGAAAACGCCCTCACCCGCCATGATTTAAAAACGCCGTGTAAACATACGGTAAACATTGTGTCAACTTATTTCACAACTATGGAGAACAGCGATAGATGGACGGACGCTGAAGTGCAGGCACTTGTAGCCAATGTAGCACTGCCAGTTGTCGTTGGAAATTCTTAGTCCTCCATTCCGTTCTTTCAATCGCTTTACATATACGTCGACATTCCATGTTCATTATTGTGAAACCCGCGAGACACAACAAAAACAGCTCAGATCACAGCGTCCTCCATCCTCCTGTTGTTAATGTTGTTCTTCTATGTTTCGGTTGTTGAACGCCGCGCACAAATGACGACGCTGTCGACCGGCTTACATCACTTCTTAGTACACACTCTCGGTACGAATGCAACCCTTTAAATGGTGCTGGGAAATAGTTCGTGCAAAATCGTCCCAGTACTTTAGTACTGTACATTTAGTTCTGGAACTAAAGTGGTGTGAAAGGCCCTAATATTACATGAAGTAGTGTGCAAGCAGTGTTTCTGAATTTCCTTTCAAACATGAGAATCTGTGAAAAATGCACCATTAAGACACAAAAAATAAATAAGAAAGAATACAGCAGCTAACATCTTGAGAGTTCAAAAGCTATGAACACACGCAAGGCTATACTCTGTTAAAGTGTCTGTCTCTTCACTCTTTCTTCAGGTTATTGGCTCTTGGCCGCATGCCAGACCGAGCAGAGCTTGCATAATAACAAACACGTTTTTGCAGGAACAACAAAAATGCCACAAGCTGAGGAAGGTCAACAATATTACGTCAATGATGAACTTTTTCCCACAATGGTATGCTTCAAGACTAAATGGCCCATCGCTATTTGGCTTTGTTCTGCTTTATACTAATCAAAAATGTCGACATTTATAAGAGTCAAAAAGTAACAAAGAACCACATACAATCGTGTTCAGAATGTACCAGAACTCCAGTGAGGACATGGGCTCAAAACAAACCACACAGACAGGTTATGGTCCATATATTCACAATATCAGAAGAAAGCGCCAATGCAGAATTACTTGTTGTTTTCGACATCACTACCATAAGAGGTACCCTCAACCGTTTAAATGTTTGGGGTCTGTAAGACTTTTTAATGTTTCTGAAAGTAGTTTCTTATGCTCATTAAAGCTGCATTTATTTTATAAAAAATGCAGTAAAAACAGAAATACTGTGAAATATTATTTAGAATTTAAAATAATGTTTTTTTTATTATAATATATTTATCATAATACCCTTTCACAATATATAAATATTTTTAATATTAGACAGTTGTGTTGCTTGATATTTTTGTGGAAACCATGATATAGATTTATTCAGGATCTTGATTAAAAAAGAAAGATTCAAAATAACAAATTGATTTGAAATAGAAACTTTATTTACTTTACTTTTAATCAATTTATGCATCTTGCTAAAATAAAGTATTATTTGTTCAAAAAACACTTTTGAAGGGACAGGATACATCGCACATAGAGTTTGTGCTTTAAGACAAATTACAAATTATGCATATATACGATGACATTCAACATAATGATTTTTTTTTTTTTTGCTGGGCCAATTTACTTTGCCCCACACAACATATGATAAATACCGATTTTTTTAAAAGGTCAGGAAAAAAAAGAACAAGAAGAAGAAGTAGAAGAAGAGTAGTGGTCAACCGACATTGTTTTTTTTGACAGCCGATGCCGATATCTTGGAAAGTAGGGTAGCAGATGGCAGATATAAAGCCGATATAATTGTATTTATTTTAATTTAAGAAATTTGAAATCATTTGAAACTGGGTTAAAAAATAAATTTTGTAAAATAAATATACTTATACTTTAGATGACAAAGTAGTTTCCACAAATAAATAAATATTTAATAAAAAAAACATAAAAAAAGGAAGTAAACGTAACAACATGAGCACTCAGTATTTTTGGCTGGGAAGTTTGTGTGCATTGGGAATCTTTTTTTTTTTTAATAAAGCCAAGGTAACACTCATTTTCCATACAGCACACAGTGAAAATGACATAAATATGACATTGGGCAAAAGCATGAAGAGCAGCATAATTTGAAATCACGAATTTATTGGTTTAAAGCATTCAATTTGCACGGACCGAAAGTCACGCAGAGAACACGCGATCATGCAGGTCACACGCACACTTCACAAGATCTCACAACTGGACTCGAAGTTAATGACATAAAATTTTCATTAGCCATTCAAAGATTTGTTTAAATTATGTAAATTCGTATTTGCTGAATGCTGATGGCAAACGAGAAAGTATTATATGTTTGCCTTTCTATTACTAACAATACAAAAGCAGTCGTTATAATACTTTTTTGTATACATTAATTCCTTTGTTTAACAGTTCTATATGATTATTAGATAGACTTATATCCATATTAGACAGAACTATTAATGACGACAGCGAACAAGAGGGAGAACGTGAGCACTGTGTGCTCAGGCACTGCCGCTCTCAGTGCCGTCAAAATAAAAGTCCCGCCTGGAACGCATCGGCCAAACAGAAAAACGTATCGGCCGATGCCGATATTTGAAAAATGCCAAATATCGGCCGATATATCGGCTATGGTGATATATCGGTTGACCACTAACGAAGAGACTCACGGACAGCTATAAATTCAAATAAACCACACTTTGGCTGGAAAATTATACTAATTTGTTTATGGTTTTCAACCAGTTGTAACAGGCTCTAAAACAATCACAAGTCATTACATCTCCTTAATGAGATTTAAATCTGTGAAATATGACAACCATATTCAATTAGCTATAAAAACCATCAAAATTTATGCAAGTCAAAAAAACACACACAACATCAACAACAACAACAACATGTACATGACCAGCAAACATAAAATATATTGACGCCCCACTTCCATCAACTGGTCTTTAAAGTCACTGGCCCTGGGCCATTCGGCCTTCCTTATTGATCTCTAAATAAACACAACAAAAGTTGAAGCAGGTTTTGTTAAAGTCAGTTTTGAAAGCTTATCCAAACTAGTCTTGTTCCAGAGCGAGCACATGGAGTTCTAGCAGGAGTGTGTGACATATTGACTGGCTCTCTCAAACTCCAGCTGATAGGACAGTGTGAAAAATCTAGAGCATGGAAGGTGAAGCAGCCTCATTCGACCAATTCAAACTCCTCCCCTCCCTTTCTATTTATTATTGTCTTCTGGAACCTTTCTTTGCAAAATAACGGTTAAAATACCAGCTCCACAGGATCAAGAGGTAGGCCTATACAATATTTCCAAGCCACATGGAAAGCAATTAGCATTTTAAGTTTATCATAAAATCTCTTTTATTCAGATTATTTTACCCAATATATTTAGCGGCTTAGGGACATAACAATAGCTAGTAAATTGCGTCTGTACGGCAACATTAATGCAATCCATCTGTGTACATTTGAGATTAGATTCTAAGAGGTAGTTTGATCCAAAGTTAAAGCACAGCACTCAATAAATCACACACCCATTAATAGTTTCAGGCAGGTGGCATTTCATGTGGGTTCAGCTTTATCTGCGCCTGGTATCCTCTACTGACCTAGACCTCAGCTGTTCAACCCAGCACAAACAGGTCTAAATGACTCTGGACACTGGCTATGTGCCCTGCCCTACCATCATGAACACCCTCAACAGTCCCTCTCGATGAAAAGCCTCTTGAGCTCAGCCTTCATTTGTCAGTCCACCAGTTTACCAAGTTTATCTATATTTAGCTGACGTTATGTGATGCACACAGTTTTGAAATATATATAATTACTAATTATTTCTGGCATTCTTGACTAAGCTTTGTTAGTCCAATGTTGTCTGGATGTCAATATAAATTTGAATTATCTCTGTATTTTTGACTTCAAAACCAAAATAAAAGCTATTAGTAGTAATTCTATCAATACAAATAAATGGATAAATTACTAAATTAAAAAAGCAATGTATTGGAACATTCTTTAACAAATTTAGAAGGTGCCTTGACTAAGATTTGTTAGTCTAATGTCACCTGGATGTTAATCTACACTACTGTACTTTTTACTTCAATTCTAATTAAACTACAAATAAAATAAAATAGTGAAAACATTGACATACAAAAAATGTATGGCATCTTCATTAGTCTGAAATCATATAGATACTGAAAGTTATCCGTGTATTTTCTTGTGAAGCTGACATGCAATAGAACAATAAAAATGTGTTCAGAAATGTTACAGAACATGATCTAAGATTGACTCTAAAGTAGCTTGACTTCCCTGTTGTCACCATCGAGCCAGTCATATATTTTATGTAAGTGACTTTGAAAGGAAGGGGCAATAAATAGTCTTTCCTGACAGACAGACGTTTATGAAGTAATTGCCTTGTAAATGAAGGCTGAACGAACACAGGCCACTGTTCCTTACAGCTTGATGGAACAGAAAGCACATGTAAGCACACATACACACATACACACAATGACAGCCTCATGCATAATTGATCCCTCAGAGATTCTCCAGAACTCCAATGTTAACATTATTCCTCCATAGCGTCTCCAAAACGTCAACATGCTGGATACAACACGTCAAGCCCCGGAATTTTTCGCTCCATGGAGCACAGCTCATGCCAGACTGATTTGTGTCAAGTAAGGCCAAACACACAAACAACGCTGGCAGAGAGGCGTTCTCACATGCGGAGGGGAAAGAGAGTCGGAGCACAACAGGAAGACTCTACCTGATATGGCCATGGCTGCCAGATAGGCCCAGGCTGGAGGCCTTGTAAGGGAACATCTGGTTTTATCTTGGAATCAGACCTCTCACATAAACACAGGCACTCTGGAGCACTGCAGATCTCTAGTCACTAACAAGCCTGTGAACGGCACCGAGCTGCCATCTGTTAGAGAACCCAGAGAAATCACCTGTCGACAAGTGAATCATTTACAAACAAGTGGACACTCTGGGCCACAGGCTTCTTAACTGATTATCAAAGCGATCATATAACCATGAGTTCTTCCTGCTTAACTCTTACATACATATCAGTCATATCTAACAAATGAATTGTAAATCAGGGGTCTCAAACTCAAATGTCCTCGAGGCCACTAACCAGGTAGTGCCACTTACAGCCAGCTCAACAGTTGCAACAAATTCATGACAGCAATGTATATGTTTATATATTGTATATGAAAATGTAATGAATAAATAACTAAGTAAATAGTTTGTATTAAAATATTATAAAAAAAATAAAAAATTAGATATTATATTAATATACATTATAGTATAATTATATAATTAACAAATGATTAAAATATATTTACCACATATAAAATGATATACGCAATATAAACACATATACTTGTATATATTATATATTTATTATATATATAGATAATAAATATATAGATATATATATTTATATATTAGATAATATACATTATATACATTATAAATTATAGTAAAAAAAACAACAACATAAAAACCATTTACATATAATAAAACTAATTAAATTGAAAAAATATTTCCACTTTTTAGATCAAATAGGTAGCGTCCATCTGCAGAGCCGAAAACATTAAGCTGGCTTTGATGTAACTGTAAAAAGAAATACATAATGGTTAAAAATACATGGTAATCAATCAACACTCATGGCATGCGTAAATAATATTTTAGTTGGGCAGCAAAATAAAGTAGCTGGACTGTGCAGTGCATCAAAAATGGAAACAGGCCTTCCAGTGTAGACGGCACTGTAGGCGGGGCGTATATCGACGATGTCTCGTAAGTATCGCGATGTCGATGTCAACAGTCAGGTAACAGACGATTATTGACATTATCGGGAAAAAAAAAGACAAATGATAAATCTTGTAAGTTGCAAAAAATATTTTACATAGCCCCATAGTAACCATACAGGTCTTTTTGCATGCAAGGATGAAACTATTTAGTAGGAGGGTTGGGAATCGAATTACTTCTTATAAAATTTAATTTCGATTCTGTTTCTTGATTTCTGTATGCGCATTTATTGTGATTTCAAAAGATTCAACTGCAAGAAGATGAAATAGAACTCGCTTCTGCACTCGCGCGCTTTTCTGTTCTGCGCACACTCACAAAAGCCGCCTCTTATATACGTGAACACTTGACTGAGCTCTCTTTCTTGTGTTCTTACACATTCGAATGGACAAATACACACAGAATTATATCAAAATATCCCATAAATACAATCGGTTATGTCTTAAGTGAACGTAAACAGCTGAGAAAACAAGTGTAATGGATCCGTGCATTGACAGCAGCCGCTGCCGCCAGCCATTAATGTTAATTTAAAGAACAAAAGAAAAGAAAATCCCTCACTGGTCTTGACTGAATCACTTTTGTAACCTAATTTTATATTTTATTTGCCTGTTGTTCGGTGCTGACTACTGTAATGGCAACGTGCATCTGTGTATGTGATTATTTTGGAGATGCGTTCCAATATAATTTATCCTTATTTAGGGTATAGGCCTATTCTATTTTGATCTGCAGTTTAATAAAAGTTAAACAGAAAAAAAGACAAATAGTAGCACTGCATGTGTTTCTGAATATTTATTTAAACAGACTGTAAAATGATGAAAAACCACAAACATGACACGTATAATTAAAATACGCAAATTCCTTCACATTTCAGTGCAATATTTTTACAGATTTTTTAAACAGTGTATACAGTATAATTGTTTAATTAAGCTGAGATATAGCACTATACATTCTTAATTAATTTGCACAAACAGATGAAGACATTATAGGCCTATCTCAGCTCGCCCCTCAGTTTCGGCAGCCCAGTACTGTATATTATATTGTGGCCATTGTATTTTGATTCTTAAAATAAAAATGATAAAAAATTAAAATACAAATATGAAATTTAAATGACCCTGCTTCTAAATAAATAAAGCAGTTATTTTTATTTCGTTTTAAACGGGCCAAAAGAGACCTCCAAACTAGGCTACCAGAAAGGGGGAAAAAAAACCTTAACGTTTTTGCTCAGAATTCATGGCCTGAACTAACAGAATGTACCTTTGCATCAAATATTTAACCGATATAGTCTTTAATAATGACTTTAATTATAGCTGATAGCTTCATGCAGCATGTTCATCAACTACAAAACTTGAAAGTAGGACTTTTGCCATGACATTGTGTTTTTGTTGTCTTTCTCTTTCCTTCCTACCCATTCTCTCTCTCACCTTTGTGTCCCACATTGCTGTTAACATCTCTGGATCTTGCCAAGCTTGTCAGATATGTTATGGAGGTGTCTCTCCTATAAGTTGAGAAGAGTTGTTTTATCAGTGCTTTAAAAACGCGTACCCAGAGCCCTTAACACTGAGAGCGATCTCATCTCCAATCTGCACCTTTCTGCGCCTCCACGTCAATCGTTATTAGCGCTGAATTACCACGTCACATGTTTCACTTCTCTTTTTAATCACACACTCTTGCTTTCTCACCTTTTCTCGCATACTCTCAAAAAGAAGCAGTCACACTTAATACCAAGCTGTTTTCAACATGGAACCATATTCAGTTTAAAATATTCAAGTCCAATTATCCTGATACAGAACATTGGATGCTGTAGATCAATATGAAACACTCAAAATCCATTAGATACCAGCAACTAAGGGAATGACAGATCAGACGAGAGACACTTTCCCCCTGATTTTTCTGAACCACTGATTTAGAGTGTAGCTGTGATTAGGAGCACTTTTCATCTCTTTTCTATTTCTCCTCTTTACCAGCTGTCTTTTTTCTGCTCTTTTACAGCTACTTCTCTTTGGAGGAGGAAAACCATTACAGAGTTGCTATGCTCAAAAGCATATTTATTTATTTAACAGGGATAGTTAACCGAAAAATGAAAAAAATAAAATAAATAAAAATGTACTCATGTCCTCACTGTCACTCCAAACCTGTATGACTTAATTTCTTCAGTGGAACACAAAAAGAGAAATTTTGAAGAGCATTCCTGCTGCTATTTTCCATACTAAAAAAGCATAACGGTCCAGGGGAATAAAATTAAATTAAATTTGTTTATGCGCATATTCAAACTTGGTGGAGCAAAACTTGCTATTCCTATTACGGATTTGCGCAAAAGTTTTGCGCTGTTTTATAAATGCCGATAAAAAATTATTGCAAAATGACGCAGTTTC
>JADLZN010005518.1:0-135332 GCA_018155175.1 Sinocyclocheilus anophthalmus | reverse complement strand
AAATCAATAACCATAATCAAACATGAGGGAAAACTGGGTCATGGAGCATGTGGGGGAGGAAAACACAAGACACAGAAACACAGGGCTGACAGGTATACCACCCTTATGAAGATTAAACATTTTTCTGTGAAACTCATATGGATTCTGTATGTTGAAATACTGTCCAAATGCACAATTCATGTAGTAATTTATGAAGTTAAATGCTAGGTGCTCCTTTAAAGAGGCTAAAAGCGACCACATTTCTTCAGAGCTCTGTTGTATTGTTAATGCTTTTTTACTGAAGTTTTCTTTCTTTTATAGGTCAGATGACCTTAGCTGGCTGAAGCTGCAGCCCATGTGACCACTAACAACAGTTTGAACTCCGAATGATCAGAATTCAGCCATTCTGTCCACAGTCCATCCCATCCAATCATGCCTTTACTCCGAAGACTTTTTTTGTAACATTTATAAAGGCCAGTGCATTGCAGTATGTCTCTTCAAGAGCTTTGTACACAGTTCACAAAGAGTTTGCCATTTTTAACACTGATATTCAGAGAGGAGAACCACTACCCACATATGACTATGAAAAAATGAGAAGCATTTATACTGTTTTTGCTGCAGTTCTCTGCGTTTCCAAAGAAAAATTGAGATAATGCCAGTAAGCTCAGGTTCAGATCCAGTTTTCTGAATATGAACACAATCCTATATTTATTATAATCTGTATTTATTATTAAGATAACATATTTAGGATTTTTTTTTGTAAATATCATGTAGTTTGTATAGCTCATTTACTCAATGTTTAGAAAGAAAAGTAGATGTAATAGAGTTAATCAATAATTATGTACAGTCACTCTGACATACTATGTGCTTGATAGATCTAGGTGGCATTGTTGGTCATCAAGCTGTGAAATGGAGCAAATCATGAGCGCACGTCCAATCATAGCGCTTAGGAGGATTAGATGAACACTGAGCAAAGGATGCTGAATGTGACGGTGGTCACAAAAGGGGGAGCATATATAATAGAGCTGGACAAACATGTTACAAAAGACCATATTACAAAAGAAATGCTGAGCTGCTCTCTTATATCGCCTCTTATTCTCTCTCTCTTCTACCATACAACCCAGTTTTCAATCCCAAATCCTCATAACTCACTTCTGTTCTTATCAGCAAGAATTTGTGCAGAGATATATGGGTCATATACGACAGTCCAAATCTGGAGGTGATATGTGGGCCATGAAATAGAGCTTAGACCTTAAGAAGCTATGTAGCAGAGAATTGAAATGATCCCTTTATCAAGTATACTAGATTGTTAAAGTCTATCTAACATTATTTTCCACAATCACTTAATTAGTTAGGTGGACTGCCTGTAGTTTTTGTTAAAAAACAACAACAACAACACATGTCAATGCTATTATTAAGGGGGAGCAGTGATCCACAAAATCCACACTGTATAGAAAGTAGAAAACGAAGCGAGGAATAGTTTTGGTATACTTGACTTTTTGACATTTTGTACAGACTGATATTGCTGATAAGCACATTTTAATGTGATGACTTCCATGTTGGTCCATTTTTCTATCAGGAAGCATGTTGCAGTACTGATGCATTATTAATGGCATGCAAATGGATGAGCCCTTTAATAGGTCCAGTTTACTTACACACTACACAAAGTGAAATCAGGTTGGCAACCATATTTTACAGTTTCAGTTTATAACGTTATACATCACAGTTTTAGATACAGCATAGTAAGGAATGTACACATGAGTCACCATTATAAAGGGAAGAATACAGTCACACACCAGGCTGTTTTTACATACAATGTGCTGCAAAGCAAGTGTATCATTTGCACTGGTTGGGCAGTTTTAGTCACTGTTACTCATTCATGGTTCATGTCTTGTTTTTTACTCAGTTTAAAAATATAGCACGTTTGTCATACTCATATTTGTAACCTTTAAAGAGCAAAAAATTATGTTTTACTGGTTTGGACTTTTTACATGAATTGATATCAACATGAATTATTTAAATTTGTTTTATACATGCACGTGAATATATAAGTTTGGCATCGACAAGATTTAAAAAAAAATTTTTGAAAGAAATCTCTTAAGCAGTAACATTTTGAAATATTACTATTTAAAACAACTTTTCAATTTTCATTTATTTTAAAATAGAATTTATTCATCACAGATCCTTCAGAAATCATGCCTATTTGGTGCTGAAGAAACACTTCTTAATATAATTTCATTCTTAAGTAATGTTAAAAACAGTTATATTTATGTAGTGTTTTTTATTCTGTGATTAATCAAACATTCAAAAGAACAGAAATTTGTAGGAAATAATACAGTATAAAAACATATTTAATCACCTTGTGAACAGTTTATGCAGTTGAATAAAAGGATTATTTCTTTGAAAATAAAACCTTGTTAGACCCCACCCTTTTGAAAGTAGTGTATAAATAATAAATTCATAAAATAAACATGTTATGTAAACTATTATGTGTGTGTGTGTGTGCAAGTAATAGCAAAAATATTATTTAATATTTTTGTATTATATAATACATGATTATTATAATAATGTAATTATTTAAAAAAAAAATAAATGAAGCTCAAGCAATGTACATTGATGCATATTAAGATTGTGAAAAAAGATATAGAACTTTTGAGTGCCTTTTTAATAGTATGGGCATATTTGAATCCATAACTCAATTACAGTGTGAACTAAACCTAATAATAAACAAAAGGCAAAGTCCTAAATCATGATAAAAAAATCAAAAAGGATGATTGTAGTAATAGTGACAACATGCTAACGAGATTCAGTTAGGGACTAAATGATTAACTGTAGGGGATCAGATTCCCGTCTAAAGTATTGCAGTCACGGATAAAAATAAAAAAAAGCAAATTTGTCTGACTTGCACACAAAATCATGTTTTCCTTGGTTATATTTCTGTTTTTGTGCTCTCAGACATTTTCTGCACATATTATTATTTTTTGTATGCTTATGCTGTTTTTCCCTTCGCTTTTGTTTCCACGTTCTGCGCTTGCTTTTCCAAATGTTGTGGTTAGAGTTTCCTGTAAATCAAAGGGCATCATTGGTCCACTAGTTCTAGATTGAGAGCTCCTCTAGCCAATCAGATGAAGAGGGGCAGTGACATCACTCCAACACACCTCATTAGCTGCCGATGCTCAGTGTTCACTTGTACAGGTGAAAATATGGATAACTGTCAGCTGTGATAACATCTTTCCATACAGGACACCGTTAAATGTGGCGTCTGTCATCTGTAACGCTGCCTGGCCACTACGAAGAGGCCATGTGCATTGTCCGGTTGGGCAAAATGTTGACAAAAGGAAACTATAGAAGGATCTTTATAGTCTTGGATTTAGTTGTTAAATAAACTCCAAGAGCAGTCAAGGCAGTTTTAAAAAGCTAAATCTACACAGCGTGAGTGTCAGGGTTACTTTCATAATGGTTCCAGGTAGGAATACATGATATATAGAAAAAGTAGATTGGTTATCAGTTGAAGATAATTTTGTAGCAGTATATTGAAGATATTTGTTGCATTTCATTTAGGTTTACATGTACCTTTGCCATAACCTTCAGTATAATTATTCTTTGAAAATAGCCATTTAAATTGGTAATGCAAATCCAAAATGAATAGCCATTTTATAATGTTGTGATACCTAAATTCACTTGGAGCATTTGAAGCAATGCTTTTTAGTGTTTTATTTTGAAATTACTTAAAATATTATAGATGTTGGCCATTTATCGATGATCGGCCATGATATGATAATACTTATTAGCATCAGGCAGAATTTAAAATCGGTGCATCCCTAGTCATTGGTTAACTGTAAGCACCATTCCACCATCAGACCAATCTGCTTATGCTATTGAATTTTATCTTTTTTTTATATACCAATCTGGCCCCAGTGGTGGAAAAGTTCTATATATTACCGCATTGCAGTCATTTTGCATTCATTATTCGTCCCTCTAAATGGAGCCTCCATAGAGAGACCTATTCTTCAGTCTGCTTAATGAAAACATATCCGTTATCAGTGTTAATAAGCACCCCCAGTCATGATTGTAGTGTACGATCACAGAATGTGACACCTGCCTGTCCAGTATCAAAGCTGCCTAAAGCTTATGCAAATATAGCAAGATAGTTCTGTAGATCAATCTATGAGGCCCCACCAGTCAGACTTCCCAGGAGGTTTATGTCACTGATGGCAATCACTGCCACACAAGCATACGACATTACAGACTCAAATTAGCAAAGCGCGGGAGAACGAAAGGGGATTAGAGAGATCCACAGTCCCACTGGCCCAACTTACAAATTAGATATGATAATCAAACGACATGATCACAATTGGATTCGATGACAAGGGTTTAGCGAAATTTAACTTGTTACTCGTGGTTGCACGCTTTAATTTAGATTTTTTTTGTTTATTGATGGTGGTGATTATGGCTTTTTTGTTTGTCTGCCTTGTATTATTAAATGCAAGTTGAAAGCGCTTACAATGTCTTCTGGCTGCTTGACTTTAGAAGCGTCAATGCTTTTGCATTACTCTATCCATATTTTTACCTGTAGATTCTCAATGTTTTTTATGTATATCAGCATTTTTTGTGAAATATTGTTAATTCTCTTGCACAAAAAAAAGTCTCTTGGAGTGACACTTTATATACACATCTTTTTAAAAAATATATATTTTTCAGTAACTTCCGTCAGTTTGAGTGGTTGTAAGATCTTGATTTGAGTTGTTTTTGATTAATTTTGGTATATTTCATTCCATTTGGCTATTTTTTTTTGACAAGTTGAAACAATAGAATTTCTTATTTAACCCTTTATTTCCTTCCTTCGGTTCTTTTTTTTCTCATTCCTAAGGCCTGTTAGATGATCCCATTGAACAACTCCTAGGGCTTTCCAATTGCATAAAAAACAGCTGGCATTCAAATTGGATTCCCGGTCTAATTTCCTCTGAGGTAACTCTCATGTCGGTCCCATCTGTCAACAGGTGAGAACCAGAGCTGAAGCCGAATGCTCTGGTGGCTGCCTGCACAAACAGCCTAATTCAATAAGGTGATGTCAGTGTCAGTCAATGCTTATCTACTGAATTCACACAAGGTGTCTGGGAGTTTGAACAGTGCTGGTTCAAGCAAGGTAGAAAGCTGACACCTGCCTTTCCAATCCCTTAAGACAATAGTAAGTATCTCACCTGCTGTAGTCGTGACCTGACAAAGATTTAATTGCATCATGTTGAGGGAGAAGCAAGCAAGTAAGTAACCTGATTTTATTACAGAAACAATTCTATTTATAGCTATAACATTAATCAGTCAAACTTTCCTTGCACTGATTCTTGAGGTGTAAAACCAACAGCTCCTTATTGTCAAAGCAGTCAGGAGTTTATTCCCAGTTAAGAGTAATGAGTAGAACGAAAGCCTCATCAAAAGAAAAGGCCCGAAACACAATTGTTTTGATGACTGATCTGTGGCCCAGACTGTCATTACCCCCCATGAGAGGGACTCCCACCCCCTAAAACAATCCACTCTGGGCTAATGGCTCCTACGCATTTCATTTGTAAGACACTATAGAAAGTCTGCTACAATAGGCTCCATCTTGAGAGGACCCATCTGGGTGCCTCTTAGATCTTTTGAACAGCACGGAGGGTCGCTGACCTAGAAAGCCATCAATAAAAGACAATCCTTGGGAGGACAAATTGAAGAGCGGTGGAATCTCTTGTCTTTGCCTTACTCAGTTTGGAGTTTATGGGTGAGGATGATGATATTTGGGCCACTGTACTGTTCGTTACTCAACTTTGCTGTCATCATTTGGTCGTCAGGGGGTCGAGTTGTTTCTGAGGTGAATTGTACAGTGGCTCCTTGGCAGGAGATTTGGAACAAACTGTTGTTTTCCAAACCGGCCAAAATTAGACTGGTCAAAGTTATCTGGCTTGTTCCACACAAGCTGAAGGGATAGTTAATCCAAAACTGAAAATTCTATCATCATAGTTTAGCTTGTACTGAACCAGGGATATTCCCTTGAAGTTGCCACATTCATATTTGTATTTGACTCAGAATTTAATTATGAAGTTTTATGTGCTTAGTTTTATGTTTTGTGGCATGCTGCTGTTGAAATTCGTTAGTGGTTTCAATGATCTAATCAGGCTTTGACATGCTGCACCACATTATTGACCTCAGCAAAACACCCAACGATGTCATACCACCAGTTCAGATAACAGGTTTTAACCACCACCTGTAAATGACCAAATGAATGCAATGAAAAGACACAATAGACCACACATCTGAGCCCATTTACAGTCTTTCAGTCAAACGTACAATATACATTGTAATTTAAGCTATTGTCCCATGGGATGGGAGCTAATTGTTCACTTTTTTTTTTTGTGGTCAATAATCAGAAAAGGTCAGTGGTGGACCTGTCACTGCCTTTCACAATGCCAGCCAGGCAACAGATGTTAATTCGAACCATTACTGTCCTATCGCTCAGCGAGATGAGTTCATGACAAACAGCAGAGCTCTCTCCCATGCCGAGAGAGAGACAATCCAACAGACTATAATTACCTTCAGTGCCATGAGACTGATGGAGACAAGCCCTGCAAAAAAGGACCCATCACCTACCTTAGATATAATATTTTACTACCTAGCAATTTATCCATCATTCATGAAAGCACTTGGGTCCTATTGTTGTCAGAGCAGGGGAATGAAGGCACCGGTGAGGACTTCAATCTCTGAAATTACACCGCTTTGGAGACAAAGGCGGGATGGAGGTAGAAACAGGCAAGCCATGCTTTTGGGTGGCACTTTTATCATTGAGTGGCAGATAGTTGAACAATCAGCAAGTCTGGGGGCAAAGTGATGTTGAGGCAGACAGTGCCTTTTGTTTTTAGGCTGAATCGAAATGGGTTTGATATAAAAAGAGACATTCATAGCAAATCAAAATATAATTTTACTGTAACCGATTCTGTTATTTTGAAAGGCTTGGTCTGGAGGGGTGGAAAAACACAAGTTCTTGTGGAACTGATCATATTTCATTCTGAAGTGCGTGTGCGAGTATTTCCAGTCTGTCAGGCTATAGACATTGACATACAGCTCAAAGCTTATCAATTGCAGGTTCATTCCTAGGCAACTTTTGTGACACCAAGACACCAAGTGTTCTTTTACATTATTTAATGTTTTAGTCATAGTTTTTGTCTTTTAATGAAAGTATCTTTTAAATTTCTTTAGTATTTCATGTTATATTCATTCATTTTAATCAGTGGTCCGCAACCATGTTGACTTTTTTACCCAATAGTTTAGTGAAAGCTGAATTTGATTTGGTAATTAACATTTTAGTTTAGATTAGAGCTCACTAGTTGAGAATCATTTACTTAAATTGCATCTACAGGTACACTGATTTTAGTAGAGAAAAATTAAACTAAATATATATATTTTTAAATATATATTCAAATTTACCAAAATCATGTGAAAACTCTCTAAATAACATTATAACGAGTACACAATTGTAATATATGTACGATAATGTAAAATGACGCAAATTCATTCGTTATTTAGTGTGTTATGGAAAAAGCGTGTTCATGTGGCTTAGTACTCTGACTTGCAAGTAACTTGATTCTAGTTGACTTTTGTGTTTGTGTCATTTTTTTGCAAATGTAAACTGAAATATGACAGTTATTTTGTGTATCTATTTGAGTACTTTCATGTGTATAGGACTCGTTTGGGTGAGTTAATTAACCCATTAGCAAAGAGCTTCAGTTTATGGGTGTTTATTCACTATTCAGCTTCAGCTCAAGTGGGTCAGTCTTCGACATTATTGACTATGATTGGATTATTTAAAAAATCATATTCTTGCTAGATGTTTCTTCTTTTCCAATGATAATGTCTTTGTGTCATATTTTCATGTATCAACATTGTTCTTCCTTGCAATCCGCTCCTTCACTTTTTCCTGAACCTTTCATTCCAGATTTGGCCTTTGGAGCGAAACTACCAAGCCATGGAGAGTCAGTGTAACGAAAAGCCACCAGCTAAGTCAGTGAATCCCACTAAAGAGGAAGTGCATCTTCTGCTTGTCATTACAGCTCGGTGATGTTGCTGGTTTTAATGACCTCCCTGAGCATTCACCACAGCCAGGGGGTCATACAAACTCACGACTCTCCAGGAAAAGCCCTCCATTAATGGGAAGAGGAACAGAGGCACCCGGGCCGCTTCAGTTCAGCCGACAGATGGGAGGCCATTGTAAATATTTTGATTGATGGAGGGTGGGGTCAAGGCGTAAACCTTTGTTTTCCATATAAAAGGGTAGGGCGGGAGTCCAATGCAGGATGTTGGCTTGTTTTTGACAGGCCTCCCATTCCTTTGCATGGCAGAATGCAGAGACACTGAAGGTTAGGGAAGGTTTCCATGGATCTAAAGGTGCTTAAGAATGTTGCAGACATATTTTGTGTATCTGACCTTGTTTTAGTGTAAAGTTCCTGCTGATCTGAGAGGAATATCCTATAGCGAAGATGTCTTTGAGATAGATTTGGTCATACATGAGTTTGTAAAATGACTGTATGGGTAATTGTTGTTGTTTTCCCCATGACAGATTGATCTGACCCAAGGGATTGCCTGTTTTGTCAAATTAGACCTGACCAATGTGATTTTTGCCTTGAGAATGTGACTTTTTTTTTCTTTCCCAACAAGCGAAAGAGTCCAAAGCAGCAGGTGAACTCAGCCCCTCACATACACTCTCACACCTTCCTCTCCTCCCCAAACAGAAAAACACTCCTAACCGGCAAACTGCAACAGTGACCAGCCCAGGGATCCAAATCAGCCTTTACCCACACATTACCTTTAATGATGTCACAAAGGAATGCCCCATGGTCCTACCCTCGGATTGGCCCCCAGCTCCTCACAGGTCTAATCAGGAAGTGTTGGTGTTAAGAAGTGGCTTTGCTAATTTAAAGTGTTATCTGCGAGACAATGGCCTGTTTTGTTATTGCATTAGAAAGGTGATTTGTCCCAGGGGCTCTGACACATCTTCTCACACACATGTACCCTGTTAAGGGGCCGAGAGAGACATGGAACAGGCAACATGTTACAAAGTATAGGCTGAATCGGATTTTATTTTTGAGAAATTATTTGCAAAAACCCTTTAAAAGGGATAAAATCACTATTATGGCTTTTTTATTTTTAAATGTTATAATTGCGGTCCTGGATGTTGATTGGTCAATACAGTGTTCTGACTGAAAATGATAATAATAATAATAACTGCTACTACTATTATTATTATTATTTAATATGTGTACATTTGTATGTACATTTTTTGTCCTATGAAGGTTTTTGTTTGTTTGTTTATTTATTTTACAAAACGCGTGTCCTATGTAAGGTTGTGGAATTAATGAACGAGGTAATTAATTAAATCTATTAATTTTCCAAATGGCTTGTCCTTTGTAGAGTTGCGGAATTAATTAATTAATTAATTAAACACTTGCCTTATGTAGGTTGCACAATAAATAAATTAAATAAATATTTAAAAAATGTAGTTTCAAAAATATTGCATGTGTAGGAAAGTGGAATGAATGAATGAATTAATTTATTTGTTTGTTTGTTTTCCAAAGTATTTGCCCTGTGTAGGGATGCAGAATTAATTTATTTAAATGTTGTAACCATTTTCTAAAACCAGTAATACACTCAAGGCTCTGCTATATTGTGAATATAGTCATGGCTAAAGGGTTTGCAAGTAAACCAGCTGTCAAAATTGAACACGGTCCTCTATGCCAGTGTTTCCCAAACTTTTTTTAGTCGCGGCACCCTTTGGAAATTTTAAAAAACTCGTGGCACCCTACAAAATTAATTTTGTAACAATATTTGAATTTATAACTTCGATATGATAATTTGAAAATTATAGATATTCGGTACAACAGGGAAGAACAGCAGAATATAATGTCATACAGATATTTTAATATTATTAAAAAAATGTTGTCATCAATGTGCAACCGTAGGCAAATCCTAATGAAGAGACACTTTATATGAACAGATTTAATTTAGGCTTTTATTTATATGTAAACATTGTTTAATTACCATTATAACTAGTTATCTCACAAATTTTTGCTCACTCAGGGTTTTTTTTTATTTATTTTACAGTGGGGTAATTTTGGTGCAGTAGCACAAGATAGCTTGAGTTCAAACTTTGAATTGAATAAAAAATGACAAGTAAGCAGTCAGTAATAAAAATAAGAACAAATAAAGAAATTAATAATGATAGCAAAAATAAAAAATAACGACAGGCCTACAAATTAAATAAGGAGCGTTACCAGAGTTGCCCATTACCACACCTTGTTACAGCACAGTAGGGCTATTGAAAACAGAAACAATACTGTACTACATTGATGTTTCCTGTCAGCTCGATTTTTGAGTGGGCTTTGCTGTTCCGATTCGCATGAACGTATACGAGTGGAGCGACTGAGCAGAGAGCACACGCATAGAGCGGGATAATACCAGAGCGTCACACCACGTGAAAGTGAAGCCTGAGCAGTGAACTAATTTCGGCAGCCGAAATTTCGGTGCATCTCTAATTATTGGCGACATCAGAAATGGATATTATATAAGAGGTGCTTTTTTGAACATTTGAGCAATTTAAAAATATTAAAAATGATTTTTTTACACGGCACCCCAGTTGGGACCACGCTTTGCATTCTTTGAACAGAAATTTCATAAATTACAGAAACGGTTGGCAAGTACTGAGTGCTCGCCGTTGTAGATCAGTGTGGCTGATACCGGATGATTGATATGAAATGATGTCTGATGGCACTGGAGTTGTTAGCACATTCAATTCACATTAAGATTAATTGACCGCAGAGGAAACAGTCGCTTAGAGTCAAACAGACACGCATATGCACGAACGGCCCCTCATAAACATGATTGAAAGCTCTGTACACACATCCATCCACGTGCTTGCCTGAATTGCACATAATAACTCCAGGACACACGCATAGCATAACACACACACACACAAAACCACACAGTCAATTGAGTGTGAGAATGACGATGAAACAACCGTTTCCGCTCTGGGCCTGTAATCAGGGCCTCACTTTTGAGCAGCGTCCATGTGAATATGTAGCATATTTGTCACATGGCTTTAATAGAGAGAATCAAGTTATTTAGTTTGGGTAATGAGGTGGTGGCTTGTTGTGGGTTTGCAGTGACCTCTGTCAAACACAGGGCCATGAGCACATGAACCGAGGCACTGTTGACAACTTTGCACAGAAAGAATGGTAATATCTCACTTGATAATGGATGTGTTTTATTCGTCTGCCTCGATCTCAATGTCGTAAAACAATATGATTCAGAATCAAGGACCTTGTAAAACACTGGTGGACACACTGGATCTATCTGTCGTCTGTCTGTCTGTTAATCTTTTAGATTCGTTTAATCAATTATTGATGCTGTTGATAGGCCAAGACCCAGGACTTCATCCAAATATGAAAATCCATCACAAAAATAAGAATCGTTAGTCATTGAAAGCATGAAACGTTGTCATAATTCCACACAATGAAACAAATATGCCTCTAATAAATTGCTAAATTATTAAAATAAATTAAACTTTTTTTTTTCTTTTCCTCTCTCTAAAGTGCAATTGCCAAGAAGACTCAAGGAGCTTGAGATTAGATATGAAGTGTAAAGAAAACAATGATTAGATCAATGTAAATGTTTAGAATACATAAAATGCTAGCTATGAAATTAACTTTAGCTAAACAAATAAATGGTTTAAAAAAAGTCATTTCGACTACATCATTGCCATCACTGAATATTCTTTCAGAAATTGAGATGTGGTGGAAATGACACCAGTAAAAAAAAGTTAAATATTTAGGTTTAAGTTTAATTTAAAAGTTTATAAGTTTAAAAACTTTCGGTGCTGTTTAACACATCATCGTGCATTTGTGTTGTAGCCATAAAAAATATAAATCTAATGACAGAAAATAAGACTTTGTCTTTATTAACGCTTGCACACTTTTGTTTACCTTAACATAAATCTAGTGAGTGTTCTTGGAATTTCTAGAAAGTGAATGTCTCTGTGCGCTGGAACTATTTTGACATGCATGGCTCACTCCCTAGTTAGTGTACTGACTACAGCACTAGGGATCTAGAACCACTCCATTACAATGCTTGTTTACCTCATCATTGCTCTGAGGATCCAGTGCAGCGTCACCACACTCCTCTTTTCGGCTTGTCATTTTTGTTGTTGGTTCTCCTGTGGGTTTAAGATGCTTTAAAAAAAAAAAAAAAGACCCGATGGCAAGTGTGAAGGAGCAATAAAACGTTGATCCGGCTAAGAAGTCGGTGTGTGAAGGAGCACTTGAGATTTGTCCCAAACCACTGCACCCTTTGTGACCATAGGAGTGGGTGTGATCCTTAGCCAACAAAGCTTGTTTGACTTGTAGAGTTTATTTTTCCACACCGTTCTGTTAACTCAGTTGTCATTACAAGCCGTTAAAGGCACAAAGCCTTTTTTGGGGCGTAATTACAAAAGTCAATTATTTGAATTAGCTTTTTTCAGTCGTCTAATTCCCGTCTAAAACATCACATCAGACTGTAAGAATAAAAAAATGGCTGAATGATTTTATGCCCAATTTTCTCTGCCTATGTTGCAAAGTGATTATTTTCTCTCCCCCGGAAACAAAATTAGACGGAACAGTTCCTATTCAATGGCCCGTTTGTCTACTGGCGGCAATATATAAACTGTCACAACATGAAATTGTTTTCTGCCTTGGTTCATTTCAAATCAGAGGTTTTGAGCGCATTAGTATCGCAATTAGAGGGCTTCGGTTATGTGACGCTAGCCGTGGAAACACAGAGTTCAGCGCTGACAGTCCCTTTTCTTTTCTTCCCGGACTGCCAGGCTTTAAGAAGGTGACTGGGCCTGCACCCTAATCGCCACAGATAATAAATTGATCAACTCTTAAACTTCTGAGAGGGTTGAATGGGGCTCACCCTGTCCATTGAGCATGGACGGATTACTCACGCTTAGTTGGCTCTAGGTAGGCTTTGGCAAGCCTCCCCACCAGGCCTGGGAATGGGGCTGCATTGAGGCCCATTCACAAGCGTCTGACACAGAGCGTGCTTTTATACCGCACTGCTTTATTATGAGAAGATCCCCAGCCGCCCACCCCAGGCTCGTCCTTGCCATACTCTTTCTTGCACGTTAAGAAAAGGTTATCCCCTACCTTAATCCATATTGCAATGTGGATTAGAGCGCGAGTGTGTGTGTGTGTGGCGTGTTGTGGAGGGGGGGAGGGCGGAGTGTTTCAACTTCACACGAGATTCCCCCTCCCCACGAGACACACTCACTCACTCACTCACTCACTCAATCACTCTCTCTCTCCTTCTCTCTTTGAAAAAAGGTGCTATGCTTGGTAAGGATTGCATCTGAATGGAACCTGCAGTGCTCCGTTCAATGAAGACATCAGATCAAAGTTCAACCAGTCAAAGCCCTGCTAAAACGTTAAGGAGGCCGGCACGTACACAAAGGCTCGGGATGAACGGCAACTGCTGTCTCAGGAGAGGGGTAAAAAAACACACTGGAATCCCTGATCCAGATTAAGAGTGGATTATGGCGTTCACAATGGAGCCAGTTTCATTTGAATTCACTAAAGAATTTTGTTCAATATTTCAGTTTTTAATGGTTATTGTAAACTTTCCATAAGATTAAAAATGAGAGAGAAAAATAACTTTATTATCCCCTTCTAGAATGTTGGTTCCATCCGTTTTCAGTGTTCTGGAGTAAGCACTATTGATTTTCACCTGTTTCTGCAGGGAGCTCAAACGTTATTTTATTTTTTTATTTTTATTTATTTTATCCGATAATAGACGCTTTGTTAAACTTTTCTAAGTCTTAGTCACATTGATCAGTTAATGCCATCTTTGTGAGTTAAAAGTATTCAGTTCTTTTAAAAAATGCTACACGTAGATATGTAGTATATTATAACAAAGCAGTAGGTACTTGCTATTTTATTTAATTTATAAAATGTAATTTCTTCCGTATGGAAAAAACTGAATTTTCAGCAGTCTAATTCAAGTCAACTATTGAAAACAGTTGTGCCGATGAATATTTTTGTGTAAAACTGAACAATCTGTAACTATATCATCAGAATGGTTTTGCAAAATTTATTATAAATGTCTTAAGAGGCGTGACATGTGGCCACGTATGGTGACCCATACTAGGAATTAGAGCTCTGCATTTAACCCATCCAAAGTGAACACACACAACAGTGACCACACACACACCGTGAACACACACCCAAAGCAGCCATTTTTGCTGTGGTGCCCGGCGAGCAGTTGGGGGTTCAGTGCCTTGCACAAGGACACCTCAGTCGTGGTATTGAAAGTGGAAGAGAGCGCTGTACATTCACTCCCCCCACCTACATCCCTGAGTCCACTAGCTCGAACATTAAGCCAGACTTCCCCTGCACATACCGTCACACTGATCAATTTAATGCTTCTTTGCTGAATTAAAATTATTAATTTCTTTAAAAATGTCTATATATACAACTAAAATGTAGTATTTATGGCAGTAATTGCTGTACTGTCTTTAATTTATTCTTAAAAAAAAAAGTAAATCTTAACTTCAAGGTTTCGCAAAATCTGATTCATGTGTCTTACTAATTATTTTTAGTATTAATTATATTTAATAATATTTTTGCTTAATTTGTATCTAATCTTTTTAAAAAATGTTCATCTTTTAAAAACAGCTTTAGCTACTAAAACTAAAATAGCAATGCCTAAGACAATAACGCACTTAATTATTGCCCTTTCCTGGCGTCAGGTTGTGCTTAATTGCTCTCATCTCCTGCCTTATTTGTGACAGTCAGATCCTTAAGTTTAGGATCTGGGTTTTATCATCACGACACAATGACAGCTCACTGACTAGAAATTAATCCTTTTGCTGTTGTCTCCTAAATGAGCCAAATGCCTCATGTTGGTTCCCTGACTATTAAATTGGGTTATTTTATGATATGGTATAATTGGTATCAGTTGCTCTCCAGGTGACGTGGACCTTGTTGTTTAAATGGTACTGCTTTTCCCACAATGAAGGCAGCGCCTTGCTGAGCGCAAACTGTACCGAGACACTTCTCTGGGTAGCTATAATCTTAATTAGCTAACCCACTTGTTCACGTAGATATTCGCGTTGCCATCATCATTATCTATATGTAATACGCCCAGCTGGATGGCCATGATACAATATATTACACACAAAGGCAACTGTGTGAAATGTGTGCTTTCCCCTCCTTAAAATCATGGTGCGGTGGAAAGGACCACTTTTCTCCTCATTTAATTCGGCCCTGGTGAGCGATGTTTAGCGCAGCGGGCTCAGAGGGTGCCATTGTTTATTTGTCAAAAGTTAAAAATGCCTCTCTTCGGCAGTTCTTTGAAAGCAAGTTTAAGAGGTGCCCCATTGTAAAGTTGTGCCGAAAATGGAACACATGATAAAGAGTGCTGTAATTGATGGATTCTTTGGAGGAATAAGGAAAGTGCTTAAATTAATGTTTGGTATTATGGCCCTTTTGTGTGTAACAGGCCTGGTTAAGATCATAAAAGCTAAGGAATTGTTAAACACTTGGAAGAAGTACCCAGTAAACTAGCATGATTTTGTAATGTTAAATCATTTGTTTCCCAACAGCATAAAGACACAGAAAGTTGCACACTGTTGGCTTCCTGGAGATGGAAGCACAGGCTGTATGATCAAGGATACAGTTGCTCCACAAAGTATTTGGACGCTTAAGCCACACTTTAAAAAGGTATGAATGTCATTGCATTAGAAAACAAAATATCAAACCAAATAGCATTTATTAGAACTTTAGCACACGCATATTGTTCCAGTAAAATATTTCACAGAATGTTTGGTTAAGCAAAATTTGAACTCATCAAATGTTACTGAAAAATGTCCATAGTTAATGTGATTTCTGCTAAAAATCAGTCTAAGCTGGTTTTCTGCTCTTACCTGGTCTGCCAACCTAGTGAAATAAATCCTGCTTAAACCAGTCTAAGCTGGTTTGCTAGTCTTAACTGATCCAGAATGGTCTCCCAGGTTGGTTTGTTAGCTGGATTTGAAGAGGTTTTGGGAACTTTTCAGCTGAGAGATTAGGTGACTGCCCAGCTAATAGATACCAACTTGTCCGGGTTGGGAGATGTCTAAATCAGTGGAGACTGGTTATCTTTTCTCTCTCTCTCTCTCTCTCCCTCTCTCGCTCTCTCTCTCTCTCTCTCTCTCTCTCTCCCTCTCTCTCTCGTTCCAGCTTAGTGAGCTTGAAGGGAACAGGACTTGCATCTAAAACTGGGATACACCATCAAATGTGTGGGCTTGGTAAGATTTGAATGTTGAAAGAAGTGATTATGATCAGCAGGAACATTTGATTTGATCAAAACTACAGTAAAAACAGTAGTATTATGAAATATTACAATTTAAAATAAATCTTTTCTATATGAATATATTCTAAAGGTATTCCTGTGACGGCAAGTGAAATTTCAGCAGTCATTACTCCAGTCAATGATCCTCCTGACTAATGCTTTTTATTCATGTGTCCTCGCTGACAAATATCTTTAAATAATAAAATTGTACTGACCCAAAATTAGTTAAGATAACAAAATCTACTGTAGCTTTGAAGAACCCAGAAACCAAATATGCTGTTCTGAAGCACCTATATAATAGCAAGAACCTTTTTTTAATCTCCAAAGAACCACACAGCCCTTTATTTTTTATAATATATTGAGTCAAATCTCTTGGTAAAGCAAGTCAACGCAACACGGTAAAGCATACATTTTTCTTATCCTAGTTGTGTTTCTGTTTATTATCTAATTTCAAAACATTTACTTCAAAACTTGTTGATGATTGTTTAGCGAATCTCTGGAACTGTCAGGCCTCACCTTCATTATTCGGAAGTGGAGATGAATGTAAGAAATGATTATACCGGCAGCCCTAGTCATTATCTTATCAAACAATGGCAGGCTTGTTCAAATGAAACATTCTTCTGTTGACAGGTGTGTACGGATGTGCTGCTTTTACCGCGTGCCTGGTGCGCGTTTGCGTCTGGGGTTGTGAGTGTGACAGACAGGGGTTTACTGTGACAGAGAGACCCCCACACACTCCCGAGAGACACTCTCCCTCCCTGACAGACAGTATAACACAGATAGCTCATCTTCCAGGTGAAGGGGTGTTTATATGTGTGTGTGTGTGTGTGTTTTTTTTTTGTGTGTGTGTGTGTGTGTGTACGTAAAGTACACTGCGTAGGAGTAGCATGACAGACAGATGCGCAGTGTGCGTGTGGGTGTATCTTGATAGACAGAGGTTCAACGCAGCAGAGGCAGGTGAAGGTGCTGCCCTGTTTCAGCTGTGGACTGTTTATTAGAGAAGGAGGGAGGGATAGACAGATAAACGGAGGGATAGACTGATTGGGGATGGGGTAGATCAGGTGTTTCTCACCCAACCCCTCATTAATGGCTCGTTCATTATTTCTGATTTAGCACCGGAGTGCTGCAGTGGTGTCAACTCTTAACTTCGTTCATTAAATCATTAATTTTTTTCCAGACGGTAAGTGAGGCCAGTGTAATGAAGCCATCACAGTCTCAGCAGAATTCACCCCTTGTTAAGCGTCTCTTGCAGGTTGTGAATGGCAGTCATTGATTAACAGCTTCCCCAGTGTCTTAATGACGGCACTTATCAATGGTTTTCCGTAGATCTGTTTGGGTAGACTTGTGTTGCATGCATTATTGTGTTGCATGCATTATAATTGTTTGGACTATTAGGCTATGTATTCCTTAAATTAACAGAAAGTACTATGGTATTGGCTATTTTATATTTTTATTTGATTTTACGTTTGTATTCATGAATTTGGCAGATGCTTTTATCCAAAGCGACTTCCATAGCATTCAAGGTACACATCTTATCAGTTTTTGATTTCCCTTGGAATTGAACGCATGCACTTGGCATTGCAAGCACCATGCTCTACTTTTTGTTTTGTTTTGTTTAGTTTCGTTTCTGGACATGGTATCATGGTAATACCAAATATTTCTGGACATGTACTATGGTACCACTTTACTCTGGTATTCTTTAAAGTATTGTAAATACTATAGTGAATGAATATGAATAAGGTGATAATTTCAGTAACGTGGTATGTATCAAAGTAACATGGTATTGCCATTTGTCATCTGATGCCATCACTGTACCGTGGTACCATTGATGTCACCTTTGGTAATTGTAGGCGTACAATAAGAAGAGGTTAAAGCCCCAAAAGCAAAACAAAATATAAGCTAAACAAACTAAATAAAGACAAAACATAAGTAATCTAGACTAAATATAAACAATTATTTTAAAAAATAAAGATCTGCCCTGTTAACTGAAACAAAACAAAATCTACCTAACATAAACAAAATACTGACAAACCCTAAGTAATTTAGACAAAATATAAACAGTTATTTAAAAAATAAATAAATAAAAATCTCTCCTGGTAACCGAAAGGCTATAGCTTTGAATCCCACAAGGGGCGTTCTGTGAGCTATATGCATTTTGTCCTGGAGCAAAGCACCTAATCCCAGGTTATTCCTAGGGGATTGTCTCTATAATGGGGGACTATTGCTTTAGAGGGGGAAAAAAGACCTTTAATTGCTACTCTTTAAGTTTGTGGTTTATATTATATGAATAGCAAGGCAAACTGGTATGATAATCATGACTATTGACTGAACTCATCATCATCTTCATAATCCACCATTATATCCACCCCCACTAGCTCTTTCATTTGTAACACCCAGTGGTTGTCACCAGTCTCTGGGATGTCGGTTCAGGAGTTGAGAACAGGCCCAGGTACCTGAAGAAGCCTTGATAAAGCTCTCTGAGCCCTCTCCTCCCCTGTTATCTTGTTACTAATGTTTTCCTCTCTTTACCTCAGGGATTTGGTGGCCTCCAGGGTCTGCCATCATCAGCAGCCAGCAAGCTGTTTCCAGGCAGCTCAGAGGCAAACAAGTATTGTTGAGTGTCATATATGACAACGTGCAAGTCTTTTTTTCCACTGTGATCTGGCACAACGCCACATGTTAAAGGTCATCTTGCCTTTCCCACCGTAAGTTTGCTTCCTTTCAGATGTTTTATTCCCTTTTCAGCCTCAATATAATGGTGATAATACTGGATAAAAATGTATGCAGAAGATGCAAAGTTAGCTTTAAAGTTCAGATCGCTTTTTTGCACAATATTATCTTTAAAAAAGATAATTATAAATTTATTAATGCAGATTTATTGATTTTGGTATTATTATTTCATTAGAACTACCATTAAATATCACAATATAAAAAGTATGTATGTTTTTTTTAACAGTTTTTTGTTTATATATATATATATATATATCTATATAAGTTGCAGCCTAAGATGTTATGTATCCAGGTTCGATTTTATTTTTTTGTTACCTAAAAACCTGCATTTGTAGTATGGACTTAGTTGTCAGTATGAAGTCCAAGACCACTGTTGTGTGATCCACAATAACTAAAATTATTTTTTGTTGCTGTTTAACAAAAAAATGGTGTCTCCTGGAGCACACTCTTTCAGCATGTAAACAGTCTTTCATATTCACTCAAAATAGTGGAGAGACATTATACATCACAATGGAGCGCAGCACTTGACTGCTGTAATATGCACAAATGAAGCCCAATTGAGGTGATTGGCCAAAGGGAGTTTTGGATCTTGCAGCGTGGACCATTGTTTTTGCTTCTGTCATCCTCGTGTGCATTAGTCTAAGCTTGACGTGCCAAAAAAGGTGTGACTGGTTGCAACGCCATCCAGCTTATAAAGGAGCTAGCAGTGATGGTGTTTTGCATTAGTTGTTTAGTGTTCTTTAGTATACATTTTTAATGGCAGATGATAGTATGCCAACTGTCATAGTGAGCTCTTGAATGTGTTATTTATATTAGTGCACTAAAAGAGTATGTATTATTTTCATTACATTTTTCAGGGAGTAATTTTTATTTATTGTATAATAGAATATATAATTATTAATAGAATGGGGTAGAATAAATATTTTACTCTTTCTGCAGAACAGAGCTTTCAACTAAAAACAAAAAAGCTTTGGAGTTAAAAAAAAGACTGTTCGTAGGTTTCTTCTTCGTCCTGTGTGTGTGTGTGTGTGTTCTGAACTGAACCCCTCCCATTTCACTCTCACACAGAATAAAAAGGCACTTTGAATGAAACTTACTTAGCTTCTCTCTTGTGGGCTAATGAGGTTCTGTTCAATATGCTATTTTCCATATTCCATTTGATGTGTTTAAATATTAATCGTGTGAAATATTAATGCAACGGGAGCCTTCTGCGGTGACTGTTAGGGGAGGATAACTCCTGATAAGTGTTAATGTATCAGAAGCAGTGTAAATTTAGTGTGAGAGCTGCTCAGAGATCAGTAAGCTTTTTCTTTTGTGGTTACTAATGCTCTGACTTTTAATGGACACTGTGATTTTACTTGAATGATGCTTGAAATAAAATAAATGCTAACTGAAATAAAATCTAAAAATAAAAACCTTTTCAGCTGGCTGCAAAGGCAAACATTTCGCATTTTTATTTAGTGTAATAAATAACTAAAACTAAAACCTAACCGAATAAAATAAATAAACTACATATGTCAAAAAACACAACAAAAAGTACTAAATTTGAAAAAAAAAAAAAGATAATATAGATATTAGAAAAACAAAACAAAGAAAAAAAAAACAAAAAAAAAAAACTGATTCAAAATAGCTTTTTTTTCAAAATATGAAGTATAATAGTTCTCAAGATACTGAAATAACACTGTGCTAAATACCCAAGGTCAACAGAGTCTGAGCATTTGAGAGATTCAGTGCAAGTTTTTTTGTGTGTCGGTGAATGATCATCACAGAACACAGATGTATTTAATACCAAGTGTAAAAGAGAAGGACCTAAAAAATAAAAAAGTAAAACAAACAAAAAAACAAAAAACAAAAAAAAAGTCGTAGTAATGAATCTGTCCTTTTTAAAGTTGTACAGGAACCGATCAAAAACTAATTACAGATTCAGGTCCCCCATTACAAGCTTTGTGTGTGTGTGTAGCAGAAGTATTTACATAACTATATTTGTTTAATAAAAATTTAAAATAGAATTATTTTAAAAGAAAATAATTTCATATTACCAAATTGTAATAAGTTGAAGATTCAATGTTTATTACATGTCATATTCACAGTTTTCAATAAAAGTATAATGGAATTTGTATTTGGGGTGGTGTGTGTAAACATGTTATTACATTATGCCAGAAACATAGGATCGATTAACTTATTAAATTATATCTTTTGATGCGTTTTAAATATTTGATTTATAAATACTAAAGATACTGCAAACTTTAAGTAGCTTCAGTTTTTACAAGCGAATATTCTAAATAGTAGTATAGTTTCAATACTGGAAATATGTTTGGCAACCTCCAACTGCACTGTAGTTTTCTCAGCACTGATGCATGTGTGTCTATGTATGTATCCTAATGCTCTGGCCCTGTGTACATTCTGGTGTTGGTCTGTTTACTATACATTGGGGTCACAGCGTGCTGGAGACGGTGTCAGCTGGGTGGGCATATGGAAGTCTTGGCTGCTGGTGCAAGCAGACTGTGGGCAACCCTGGGTCCAAACTTGGGCACATTTGTTCTATAGGCAGAAGGCAGGGGCAACCCCTATACCGGCCACACTCTGAGGACCCAGGACAGCGGCCCCCACCAGATGCCTGTTTTTGTCCACACATTGCACTGCGCCATTTTGAGATTAATCTTACAGTAATTTGGTTTCAAATGGTTAATTTTACTAAACGGCAATGTTGTTCAGAAGTGGTTTTGAAAACATTTTAAGCAGATGCTCATTTTGTTATTACATTTTCTCAGACTTTGAATTATGTATAATTAAAAGCCTGTTACATCCTGCATGAAATGGTTATATAAACTTAAAAAGTGTTTTTTGGAGGGCTATTCTCTGGTGTTCAATTTCAAACTCATAATCTAGTTTTGGAGTTCTGTTTATGTGATTACATATGTCAGGCTGATTAGCTGTAAGAGTTAGTAGTGAATTAGGAGATCTTGACCCAACTGAGATAACATATAATGAAAATGGACAAAAAAGAAGAAGAAGAAACATGGCTCTCGGAACATGAATGTTTCATCAGCTCTACTGCACAATGCTGCTGAAAGCCTTGAGTTGAGTCTCTACCACACAATTGACCTGCAAGTTTAATAATAACTCACTCATGAGGTGAATTATTTCATGCGGATGTGTGTCAGGCTGTGTTTCTGCATCTACATCTACATCTTTGCTCATATTTTCTACTGTATTTCTATGTGTGTGTGTGTTTAAAGAAAATTTGACACCCCCCACCCCATTCTGGATGAAAAGGGTCCTGTGTGAGAGGAGAGTACAGCCAACCACATGGCAGGGCAGGTGCGGTGTCCTGGGCTGGGGCCGTATGGAAGGTCAGGGGGGTTGGCGAGTAGCAGCAGCCAGGACTCTGAAGGAAACAGTGGGAGAATGGGGCGACTTGAGCCCGCTGGTCACCAGCCAACACACCCAACCTCGAGAGTTTGCTTTCCTTGACTCTCAGTCTCAAAGCACTCCATGCAAAATGACTCAATGTAGTTATCTGGTTAGCTTAGTAACATTGACGTTGCTGACATTGCCTGTTTTGACATTCTGAGCTTATATCTGAGTATAATGACATAATCAGCGTTATGTGAATACACTCTTAAAAATAAAGGTTTTCACAGTGATGCCATAGATAAATCATTCTGGGTTCCCCAAAAAACCATTCAGTACAGTTCCTAGTGTGAAGAACATTTTAATATCTAAAGAACCTTGACATTATAAAGAACTTTTGGCACAACGGAAAGTTTCTATGGATGTTAACGGTTCTCGTGGAACCATAGATGCCAATTAAAGAACCTTTATTTTTAAGAGTGTTTGCCACTTATTATATGGTTGTGTACCAAATAAGTAAAGTATAGACATAAAATAGTTTTTTGTATTATGCGAGAAGAAAGATTCTGTGCATTGATGATGTGAGATGTGAAATTAGCATAACTGTTGAAAATCGTTTACCTTGGACAATTTTACAGTTTAGCTGTCTTTGTATAGAAATATTTGAACTCAGAATGCCACGTCTCACCAATAAGAATCAAGTATTTTAGTCATATTAACAATTGAGATATTTACACTACCAGACAAGATTTGGAATAATTAGGTTTGTTTGTTTTTTGTATTAATTTATTTTTCTGAAAATAAGAGGCTTCTTTCAGAAGTTTTAAAAAAATTGTAATGATTTCAAACTTTTGGCCAGCAGTATACTTTATATTGTCTTAGAAAATGTATGTGAAAAACGAAATATTCTTATCTATGAATTTTTCCTGAGGCTGCCGGTCTAATTTCATGAGAAAGTCTGCATGTCTTTATCACAATCCCCTTTCAGTCTTCATACAAAACAGTCTCCACACCAGTGACACCAAACCTTCGCCCTGTCTCGCTTGTGTTTTAAAGTAGGACAAAAACATTTTTTTTTCCATGAAAATTGCATAAGGCCAGGGCAACAAACATGGAAAAGGGGGCCATGTGAAATATTGAAAAGGTTGAATAATTCAGGGCATCCGGTCATGTGTTAAAAACAGGATTTTGGGGAGAGGGGGTGGAGGAGAAGGTGAGGCGTAAGGGGAGTGATCCCCCTGCCGCTCTCCACACCCACCTGCAGGGTGACAGTCCTCTCTCCTGGCCTGAACCCCATCTGGAGCGGGACGGGATTAGACCAGGCCTGACAATATAGTGCAGGAATAACTATGGGAAAAGTTTAATACAAACTGCTTCTGTTCTAGCTTTTTCCAATTGTGGGCATTTCTATTTAAGTATTACAGCCTTTTCATTTCACAGTATAAAATTGTTTCCATTTTAATCAAATGCAAGTATAATTTTTCCTCATTTGTACTTTACTTAGAATAAAATATTAAACAAACATTAAATAAACAATTACATATAAATTACATTTAAATAACTCAAAATAACATACATTACATTAAAAGTATGCTGTGCCCATCTCTTTACGCAGCCATTTTAAGTTGAAGACTGAAGTGTAGTACAGTTCCATGATCCTGATGAATAGTTGAATATTGATGTATAATAAATACATGAATCGTGATGTATTTATCATTTTAATATGTGCTTTTATTTTATATGATAGAAATTAGCGTTATTCAGAGGACATCTATGGACCAATTATTGGACTATTTTCCTTTACCAATCACCCTTCACATGAAAATGTGTTGGCCACTTTAATAAAAAAAATTATAAATAAATAAAAACATTATTTTTCCTCATTTGTACTTTCAAATATTGCATGAATAATAATAAAATAATGAAATAAGGAAATTTAAAGATTGAAAATTATATAAATACAATTATAAAAATAAAATAATAAAATACTGGTAATGCTGTGTACATCTCTTTACGCAGAATTGCATGACCACAAAAGTAAAAAAGGTGTTAAAGTTTTAAAGTTCCCATGATCCTGTGAATATTTAAGCCAGTCACATGTATAAGACATAAATACATGCAATTGTTATGGTTATTTTTAACATTATGACATGTGTGCAGCATGGGATGGAACCCATGGGTTTCAACAGCGCTGAAGGGGACGCATACGAACGCTAGGACCAACTTTAGCACTGGCCGGATGCCGCTGCACATGAAACCCAGCCTCCTCTGAAACGGCTTGAGAGGCGAGTGGTAAAAATCCGAAGGAGGTGGCCAGCCTACGTATGGCCAGTGCATGTTCTGGCGCGACTACCACCCTCACTTGGGCTGAGTTGAGAACTGTTCCCAGGAACGATATCCATTGGCTAGGGGACAACGTGCTCTTGGCAAAATTGACCCTTAGTCCCAGGCACTCCAGATGGCTGAGGAGGAGGGTCCTGTGTGATATTAATTCTGCCTCCGACTGGGCCAGAATGAGCCAGTTGTCAAGGTAGTTGAGAATGCGGATTCCCATCTGTTTCAGAGGGGAGAGGCCGCGCCCCCCCCCCCCTCCATGCACTTCGTAAAAAGTGCGGGGGGCGGGACGCAAAAGGGAAGGACCGTATATTGAGAAGCCACTCCCTCGAACGCGAATCTCAAGAATCGCCTGTGACGGGGGGCTATCTGGATGTGAAAGTATGCATCCTTCAGGTCCAGAGAAAAGAGCCAGTCTCCCGAGCGAATTTGCGCGAGAATCTGTTTCAATGTAATCATCCTGAACAACCTTTTCATGAGGGCATGATTCAGGTGTCTGAGATCGAGGATGGGCCGGAGGGCCCCATCTTGTTTGGGGACGAGGAAGTAACAGCTGTAGAAGCCTGACTCGCTCTAGGCTGAAGGAACCTTTTCTACAGCTCCTTTTGCCAGCAGATTCATCACCTCTGAGCGCAGGACATGGGTGTCCTTGCTCTGCACGGAGGTGGGGATCATGCCGCTGAAGCGCGGGGGTCTTCGAGTGAATTTGAGTGAATATCCTCGTTTTATTTTACCCATCTTGACACTCCAGGGATGGCCTGCCAGGCATCGGCCCGTGTGACGAGGGGTTGAATTAACTCAGGTGACTGGCCACACGGGGGCAAAACACTTATGAGTAATGGAAGAGGAAGTTTGCTCACTGTTTGAAAATGTTTGTGTTTTATTTTTCCCGCTATTACAGCGGCTGAATTCTTGGGCGCATGAACGGACCTGTTGTTTGCACAAAACACAATTCCCTCTGCACCCGGAGTTGAACGGGGTGTCAAGAGGTCTAAGAGAGGCTACTTGAGGGGTGGTCCGTCCTCTTCCTGTCTCGCAGATTAGGATGACGCCTGAGGCGCCAGGTCCAATGCAATCTTGGTCGGGTCCCTGGCACTTAGAAGAGGGTAGAGTTGGCCGAGCTCGGAGAGCGTCCCCGCTGGTTTTGCGGGCTGCTGAGTCGGCGTAGACTTAGGGTGAGCAGAGGCAGCAGCGGAGCTGGAGTGTTTAGGCAGGAAATGTTGCATAGCCTGGGAAGATTTCTGTGCCTCCATGAAACGCTCAGCGAATCCTTCCACCGCCGAGCCGAAAAGACCTTTGGGAGAGACTGGAGCATCGAGGAAGGGGATCTTATCCTTCATCTCTGAGCGTACAGCAGCCACAAATGGCGCTCGAACACCACAAGGCTGGCCATCGATCTCCCGATCGCCTGAGCAGTGGTCTTGGTGGCGCGCAGAGCCAGGTCGGTTGCGCTCCTCAGCTCCCTGAGGATTGCGGGGTCCAGGCCAGATTCGTCAGAGGAAGCGAGGATCTTGGCTTGGAAGACCTGGAGGACCGCCATTGAATGAAGCACCGAAGCCGCCTGTCCAGCTGAAGTGGAGTCACGTCCAGCAAGAGCTGAAGTGGTCCTACACGGCTTGGACGGGTGAGCGGCCTTTGCTCTCCAACCGATAGCCGTGGGCGGGCAGAGATGCGCAGCCACTGACTCATCCAGGGGAGGCAGCTTATCATACCCCTTCTCTTCAGTGCCGTCGATGGAAGTGAGGGTGGATGAAGTAGAAGCACTAAGTTGGGTGGAGTAGGTAGCGTGCCATGATCTGATGAGCTCATCATGTACCTCTGGGAAGAACGGAGAGGAACGCTGACGAGTGGCTTGGCGGCGCCCCGGCAGGAACCACTCATCCAGACGGCTGCGGGAGGTCCTCTGCGGAGCCAACTCTTGACGCGCTGGGCTGGACGATGTGGCGAGTGGGTCGGGGTTCAGGTCAACGAGCCCAACAGCACCCAGAGCTCCTCTGCGGTCAGTGCTGTTAAAGGACATGCTGTTCATTAAGCAGTAGTCCTCACTTCACCAAATGAGACAGGTCACCTCGCCCAAGCAGAGGGATGAGATTAGGCTGAAGAGAAAAGGACAGGAGAACACTCGCTTGTGATTCCCCAAGCAGGAACGCACTCTTGTGGCGTCACGCAGTAACGTGTGCATTTGCAACAACGGCAAGCTCTTTTAGTAAGCTCTTTTAGTATCGCTGGATGGCAGCAGGGGAAAAGGGCCGGAACTGCTGTGCTGCTGTGTACCATTTAGTTTAATGTTATTTCGCATTGCTTTATGGGATTGTAGTTCATTTTCTGTGATTTTTTTGTGATTAATCTCTGGTTGGTTTGCTTCATGGCTTAGACCTGTTTATTCAGGATATTTTGAAATCTGTAAGGAGAAAATAAATGGGAAAAATACTTCTGGAACCAAGGCCGCTGAAAAAGTGGACACTCGCTCTATATTGATGTTAGTAGCTACATCTCAAATTCTATGTGATAAACTTTGACCTTAGTGTTAGTTTAAGGCCAAACGGATTACCATTGCAGTTACACCTGCGAGTGTCTTCTGAAAATAAGGTAACAAACTATTGAAGAAAACGGTCTCGTCTTCGCGAAGCACAAGGCAACGTGGCGCCAAAACAAGACATGATTCCTGCGCTCGTCAAAACCGCTCACATAATGTTTCTCTTCTTTGATTACTGCAGACAGACGCTATTGGAGGAAGAATACAGTGACAGCAAAAATATGACCCTGATATCTGTCAGCACACAACCTGATGACATCTCTGAGGGGTAAAGTGTGCATTATTGAAAAGGAAACCATTCAGCATGGACAGATTTGAGTTTCTATCTCGTTGAGAATTTCCGATAATACAATCCATCTGTCTCCACATGTGTAACTGAATAAGTCTCCTTCGATCAAAACACTACAGACATTTTTGTGAAGTCTGAAACTGCCACATAAATTGACGGTAATACAATGCTTTTGTATCCTGCTGTGCCCATTCATATGTTCTGGCCTTTAAATTGAAGGGTGTGATTTTGAAATAACAATAGCTTCCATATGGAAACTTTGCTGAGCTCACAGCTCTCCAAGAAGCAGGCAAGTTTTATGAAATCACTAATGCAACTTTGTACATTTTGAATTTTGTTTACGTTGTGGTAGCTATACTCAATTTTTTTTTGTTTGCTCATACTTGCCACCGAGCTAGTGAAATATACATTGATGATATTATATTATTATATAATAATTAGGTGGACTCTAGTAAAACATAACAGATCGTGAAGATAATTAGTTTTTTATACGAAATAACTTAGCAGATCTACCATTTTTACTTTTCTCGTTTCTTTGTCAATCTAGTGTGAGGCCATTTTATTAGGTTTTATATCCGTATCAGAACATGACACAGAGGCGGGAAGGTGTGACGGGAGAAAATATCTGAAGATAGATCAATTTGCAATGTCCTGGATGGAACCTGAGATTATTTTATTGCAATTTTGTGGTGGGCCGAATAATGTTCCCTAGGCCGTTGCGTGAGAGCAATTTTGTGGTGGTGGGGGTGTGTGTGATGGGGTGTGGGTATCCACTCCTTCTTTCTTGGGGCTACACAAAGCCGGTGGTCTTGGCGCAGGTTGTCGCCACAGGTTAGATATGATCCAATAACTAGGCTTTGCAGTGAATCAAATCATATGTACCGCACAACAAACATGCCCTTTCCTTGCTTGTTTAGACCTCCACCCTGTAACAGTTGCATTTCTCACGGGGTTAGTTCACCCAAAAATGAAAATTACCTTATGATTTGCTCGCCCTCAAGCCATCATAGGTGTATATGTCTTTCTTCTTTCAGATGAATCCAGTCCGAGTTATATTAAAAATTGTCTTTGATCTTTCAGCTGTTTAATGGCACTCAGCGGGTGCTGCATGCATCAGTCCAAAAGAAGTTAAAAAGCGCCCATCCATTAAAAAAAGTTCGTCTCACACGGTTCCGGGGGGTGAACAAAGGCCTCCTTCTGTAGCGCATCGATGCGTTTTTGTAAGAAAAATATCCATAAAAATTTCCTTTTTGGGTGAACTAACCCTCTTAAAAACTCATTGACAGTGCTTAGTATTTTATATATGTTTCGCCATCGGTAAGTTTGTTTAGCACGTATCTAACCCAAATCTGCGCTCAGAGTTTTTTGATGCTGACCAAATGCAAGTATCTGAAAACTAACATTGTCAAGACATGTATACAGATCGTCACTTAAATTGTAATAGTCACGCTCATAAATAGACATATTTACCATATTTCACCCTCCTCTTGTGTTTACTGATCTGTTGTGGAATCAAGGAAAAATGAAAAATCTCACACATTTGTTTGCCATAACTGCATGATTTACATCACATATAGGAAAATGTAATATGGTGTGTCCTTGTAACCATGTGTGCGCCCGACCACACACACACCTACCCACACAGTACACGTATCTATTTATCTTAACACATATAAATTAAAATATAAACTATTATGTTGTAGCAACGATCAGCGTGTAAATGGTCACATGACATCTATTCATGTTTCAGTGGTTTTTTGCCACAAAAAACTAATGTTGCAGGTGAGTCCATACTGGGGACTACGTGGAGTTGTTCTTTTGATTATTTAGCCATGTATTTTCTCTTTTGGTGATGCTTCCCTTCGACAATTTGGTGTGAAGAAGTTCTGTTGGAAATCTCTTTTTACTGGCCATAAACATCAAGTTGCCAACTATTCTGGTATTGGGAAACAACTGAGGGTGAGTACTTGCCTACATTTCCATATGATTCAATCAAGCAGCTGTTTATTGTATGAGCAGCATCTCTGAACACATCGATGTTTGACCAAACGCGCTGTACCTTAACAAAAGAATACAATTTTTAAAGGGAACAAGAAAGAGAAATAAGAACAAGACTAAGCAGGACAAATAGCAGGGTACAAATGCAAGCATTTAGAAGTTGAGCAAAAGAAAATACACTTTATGCATTTGACAATCCGTTTTATCCAAAGGGGCTCTTCATTGCGATGTCCAAGGTATACAGTTTTCTAGGTAGTTTCACTCCCAGAAGTTCTCTGCAAGAATTGATGCAAATCGCATTCGGAATTTTCCAATTTTTAATGAACTCCTGTTAACATTTGTCATTTCCCTGCATTTTCTACCAAATCTTTCGTCTACGGTGTTGTTCTTGGAAAATTGTTGAAAGACGCCACTGCGTTCCTGTTACCATCGTTTCTTCTCAAGACTCATTTTTGGCTTTGACTGACTTTTACATGCTGCATTTAGATGCTTTCATCCGAAGAGACTTTACAGTGGATTCAAATGTGTGCATTTTTTTATCAGGGGCTGCGTTTCTGTCTTGGCACTCAAGTGCACTGCCACCTTGACTTATGAGTTCGTCCATGCTTTTTAAGATCGGTACAGTCAAATCAATTTCTTGTCCAATAGTGTTCAGTGCTCGTCACTTCAAGACAAGTAGACACGTCAATGTCAGTTCAAAATTTTAATTGGATTTTTGTGGCAAGAAATACGTCATGAACCAGACACCCTTCAGTTTACTAAAGGTGTGAATTACAAGTATAACCGATCCTTTCAGCATAGATAGGTGCAGTATTTTTATACTTCACCTTTATGGACAAGATCTGCTACAATGCTGTGACGTTCCCCAGCCATCTGCCTAGAGCTCCTTGCACTGTCCTGACGATTTATTGATGTTTTGTATTACAGTTGTTTCTCGGGGGGGGAGGGGCTAACACACTATAACTGATTCATTTGACCCAATTTTTCCAAACCATTCATACAGTACAGTTCTCGAAACAAAGACACATTTCTCAAAAAAATGTAACACTTTTCACCTGTTTTCACACGTTACAATTTGCTTAGTGTTTTCTGCAAAACTCTACACAAAAAAGCCATAATTTTGCACAGGTTTAACCATGTTCTCATTCAAAAAAACACAAACACACAATATAATTAACTCAAGCTTTATCAAAAAATGAACTCAAACAGCACACATTTATCCATGTGTGAACATTAAGTAGCAAAACTAATGACACACAGGTCAGAATCTCAGATTGATTGAACACGAGCACAGTTGATTCTGTTTTTGTTCCTGATACATCCAAAGCATTATGGACTGACCGTGAGGGAAGTTGGCCTACAGGCTCATCTAAAAGGTTTCAATACTACTTACAAAGGCGTATAATACAGTACATAGCAGCAGGGACTTCAGAGAGAGACTTGTCCTTATTCTATGGACATAATACTGTACATGTTGTACACCCTCAAACTCATTACTGTTGAATTTATTTGTAGCCAGGTAGTCCTTACATGTACTCTATTTTTACAGAACTGAGAGACGACTGTCTAGGGGAGGCAGAGAAGTCTTTTGTCAGAAGACTTAGAAACTGCTGTAACAAATAAGGATAATAACAATACTGTCATGCAAATTGGCAGAGGATGCTGAAAGAATGAATGAATACATTATTTTATTTACAGTAACTGACAGTATATTCCAATGTGTGTTTACTGTATATCCAGTTGTTTGGTCTTTGAACTTTCTCTTGTAGTGCTTTTCATTTACTGTAAGATCTCTTTACAGTAGTGTAACGAAAGTAAAAGTTTCTTAAATTTTACTGAATCTGCATCCCTCTATTTTTGTTGTATACTGTAACAGACATTGACTAGCAAAATGTTTCCTGTTTCCCAAAAGGAGGTTTTTGTAAGTGTTTTGAATTGATCTCACTAGTGTTCTCTAGACAGTGCAGTAGTGTGTATTTGACAGGTTTGTGTGTCATCTGAGGCCAAAGTTTGAGTCTGACAAAAGAGAACATGTTTTAAATAAACTATTTGATTTTGACCTGGAAGTTTGACATTTGCACAAGTTGGTGTATAGTTTTGAGATTGTGTTTATAGTTGTGATAAAATGGTTAATTGTTTCATGAATTGTGTGTTAGCGATCGAGAAAAACTGTAAGTAAAGGCGAAGCTACTCGTGTTGTCTCACTCTATCAATAGCAGATACATTAGCGATATCTACTATGTGCGAGAACACTATTCATTTACCTCGACCTGTCCCTGCAGGGGCGCATGCAAGCTTGTAGGAGGTAAAGAGCTGTATCCACTTACTCCTCGATGGGACCCAGGCGTCAGGCTATGGGTAATCAATGCCCATCGAGCGAAGGGAGGGAAGAGAGGGAGGGTACAGGGACGGGAGGATGAAGGCTCACAGACTTTGTTTTCGTAGACTAGCATAGTCAGATTTTTGTGAAGTCTGGCACACGTTGTGGCTTATATGCTATTGCTGTAAGTCAAACAGTTGACCATTGCGCTAACCCCATGGTCTTGGTTTCAATTCCAACAGAATGCATGAACTGATAAAATATATAGCCTGAATGCGATGTAAGCTGCTTTGGATAGAAGCATCTGCCAATTTCATAATATTTGGAGGAGTACTTATGGGTTATAACTCTGAGAACAAAGCAGAATATAAATGGTACCTGGACCACAAAACCAGTCTTCAGTGTACATTTTTCAAAATTGAGATTTATACATCAGCTGAAAGCTGAATAAATAAGATTTCCATTGATGTATTGTTTGTTAGGATTGGACAATATTTGACCGAGATACAACTATTTGAATATCTGGAATCTGAGGGTGCAAAAAAATCTAAATATTGAGAAAATCGCCTTTAAATTTGTCCAATGAAGTTCTTAGCAATGCATATTACTAATCAACGTATTAACTTTTGATATATTTATGTAGGAATTACAAATCTCTTCATGTAACATGCATCTTTCTTAATATCTAATGAGTTTTGCATAAAAGAAAAATCGTTATTTTTGACAACCATAGAATGTTTTGGTTGCTATTGCTACAATATACCCCAGAACTAAGACTGGTTTTGGGAACAGGGTCACAACTACCAGCTAACAAAAACATTCTAATAACTTTTCTAATTTTCCCATTAAAGGGTTAGTTCACCGAAAAATGAAATCCGAGAGCTTTCTGAGCCTCCATAGACAGCAACACAACTGACACGTTCAAGGCCCAGAAAAGTAGTAAGGATTAAAATAGTCTATGCAAAAGTGTTCAACGCGTGCTTTTATAAAGCTACAAAAAACGGTTTGTGCACCCCCCCCCAAGTAAAAAAGGTTATTCCTGAAATGTCAAGTTTAATCTTTTACAAAGTTTTTTTCGAAAGTTAGGTTACATTCCATTTTTAAATCATTTTTCAGACCTAGGAAAATGTTACTTTTGAATGTTCTTGGAACATTCTGAAACTAGTTTTAACATTTAAAAAAATGTTAGACAAACATCCAAGTACAATGTCTCAGAAAAATTATTCCATGAATGATGTATAATTCATGTTTTTGTGCTAATGTTTGAGAATGTTATTAAAGACCAGAAAACTTATAGAACAAATATTCTATTAACATTACTGGAAGAACGTTTATTCATACATTGCCAGAATGTTGGCCAGTGTTCTGTTAACTTCCCCTTTTTAGCGGGGTATATCTTGTTTATTTGCCAATAACTGTTACTTTTTGGAGACTCTTGAATGTGTGCATAATATGGAGCAAAATTATTTCAAACAATTTTGAATATCTTTAAAAAATCTCAAATCTGAGTTTTTCTTGCTTTTAAGGGCCTCAAAAAAGAAAAGAAAAAGGAGCCTGGCAGTGATGAAATATCTGCTGTAATAAAATATAATATTACTACATTTTGGCACGGACACATTAAATTGATCCAAAAGTGACAGTAAAAAATAAAATTGTATTTCAATTTGTTTTTTGTTTAATTTTAGAAACATATGACAGCACACCTACTTTCAACACTGAAGAACCTAAGACCTTGTCTTGAGCAGCAAATCATCATATTAGAATGATTCTGAAGGATCATGTGACACTATGAACTGGATAATGATGCTGAAAATTCAGCTTTTGCATCACAGAAATAAATTACATTTTACAATAATGTAATGTAAAATAAGAACTTAGTATTTGAATAGAAAACAGTTATTTTTGTAATTGTATTTATATTTCCCATATTCTATTTTACTTTATTTTGATCAAATAAATTCAGCTTTGGTGACTAAAAGCCGTGCTTCAAAAACATTAGAAATCTTACCGACTCAAAAACTTTATTAGTATCTAGTGTCACTTGTTCAAAAGCCTTTCATGAATACACTGATTGATATTTTTGAATTGCTGTCAATGACAAAAGAAACAGCCAGATGATGTAGTTATCTACTAGTTGGGTCTAAAAGGAGCATGCAAACCAACAAAGGTATACAACATTACAACCCCATGAACAGAATGTATATCTATCCCTCACTGCTTTACTTGTTTCATTAGCATAACATTTAATATGATGTAGATGGACTGTTTCCCAGCTGTGTGTCTGTTAGTCTAGAGGCCTCTAGTGGACAGTGTGGGAATGGGAAGATGGAAAGATTTTGGAAGATGAAAATGACACAGGGGCAAAAAAAGCAGGTAGGCGTTCTCTGCCTTTTCACTCTCTGTATTGCACGCCATGGTCACAATGAAAGCCCCAGTAATAATGGAATCTGCAGGTTTCTGCCAGCACCAAAGTGAAGCCGCGACCTCTATTAGAGTTAACGCTTGCGTCCAGTGAAGTCTCAGCGACTGGGATGCTTGTTCTACAGTCACAAACTGCTTCTGGTTTACAGTGTGGGAAAAAAGTATTTAGTCAGCCACCATTTGTGCAAGTTCTCCCACTTAAAAAGATGAGGCCTGTAATTTTTATCATAGGTATACCTCAACTATGAGACAAAAATGAGAAAAAAAATCCAGAAAATCACATGGTAGGATTTTTAAAGAATTTATTTGCAAATTATGGTGGAAAAAAGTATTTGGTCAATAACAAAATTTCATCTCAATACTTTGTTATAAACCCTTTGTTGGCAATGACAGAGGTCAAAGTTTTCTGTAAGTCTTCACAAGGTTTTTCACACACTGTTGCTGGTATTTTGGCCCATCCCTCCATGCAGATCTCCTCTAGAGCACTAATGTTTTGGGGCTGTCGCTGGGCAACACGGATTTTCAACTCCCTCCAAAGATTTATGGGGTTGAGATCTGGAGATTGGCTAGGCCACTCCAGGACCTTGAAATGCTTCTTACGAAGCCACTCCTTCGTTGCTCGGGCGTTGTGTTTGGGATCATTGTCATGCTGAAGACCCAGCCACGTTTCATCTTCAATGCCCTTGCTGATGGAAAGGAGGTTTTCACTCAAAATATCACGATACATGGCCCCATTCATTCTTTCGTTTACACGGATAGTCGTCCTGGTCCCTTTGCAGAAAAAACAGCCCCAAAGCATGATGTTTCCACCCCTATGCTTCACAGTAGGTGTGGTGTTCTTTGGATGCAACTCAGCATTCTTTCTCCTCCAAACACGACAAGTTGAGTTTTTACCAAAAAGTTATATTTTGGTTTCATCTGACCATATGACATTCTCCAAATCCTCTTCTGGATCATCCAAATTCTCTCTAGCAAACTTCAGATGGGCCTAGACATGTACTGGCTTAAGCAGGGGACACATCTGGCACTGCAGGATTTCAGTCCCTGGCAGCGCAGTGTGTTACTGATAGTAGCCTTTATCACTTTGGTCCCAGCTCTCTGCAGGTCAATCACTAGGTCCCCCCGTGTGGTTCTTTATCAAGTAGTGTTTGACCCCACTTTGAGATCTTGCGTGAGCCCCAGATCGGAGGGAGCTTAGTCATGGTTCTTGTATTGACTTTCCATTTTCGTAAGAATTGCTCCGCACGTGTTGAGTTGTCTGTCTGTTTCAGCACCAATTGCGGCTTACCTATTTGCGATGTCAGTCTTCCCAGCCTGTGCTAGTTCTAGCAAGTTTTGGGTTTCTGGGTCCACTTTACAGCGTCTTTGGTGACTTGGCCAGGGGGTTTCTGGAGTGTGACTGCGTTGGAGGTGTTGTGACAGGTTGGACCTTGGTATAAAGACTCGTCATAAGACAAGTTGGCACTCAGAACATGCCGATTAATGAATCAGGGTACTGCGTTGGAGGACAAGGAGATGAGGCCGCGTCTTTCAGAGCCGACGAATGATAACACTGTACTTGTTTGAGAGCTGGACAGGGAACATGCTTTGAGTTCTGTGGAAATGTTTGTACGAGGCCCAATACTTATTTTTAACCGAGAGTGATACTAACGTAATATCCATGGTTAAAATCCTCAATGTGATTTTCTTTTGGGGGGCAGATATCAGAAGGCCTCTTCTAGGTCAGGAGCCGAGAACAAATGACAGATCGCGCGCAGACTGGGGGTTCTACTCCTAGCACTACAGTCGTTACATTCTCTCTCTATGGTTGAATGAACGCTAACCTGACAGCGTGTTGGTGAACTAGCGAGGGTGACAAGTCCCAAAGCCAACAGGACGTAGGGAGGGAAAAGAAGAACGCAGGCAAGTGGTAGGCGTGGTCTCGTCTGGGTAGAGGGTCTTCAGATGGCTGTTCACTCTCCTAGGAGAGGAAGACGGACTACTGGTCCAAGGGTGAGAAGTGCGAGAGCAGAGAGGACCTAAGCAGTGGGACACGTTAAGTCATAGCAAAAAACTAGGGCGGAGAAAGTGAGAAGGAGTCAGGAGGGGGGGGACAACGCGGAAGGAAGGGTCGAATAAGGAAGAGCTCAAGCGGACTAGCACGAGACCACTCTTAGGGGGCGCAGATCAGGGGCAAGGAGGGCAGGGGGCGGGGCAGGCAACGAGGCGGAGGAAGAGGGACAGGCAGGTCCAGTGGGCGAAGGTGTTGTATTGGGGTGGCTGGGAAGACACGAAGAGAGGCTTAGTAGGGGGTGTCGGGGCGGCGGGGGCGCCGGTAGTGGGGGGGGTTCTGTAACAAGACTAGCAGGTGGGACAAGAGGGGAAGAAAAGACCAAGCGCAGGTCGCGGGCGACATGTGTGCAGGAGGAGGTGTGTGAGGAACAAGGGACGAGGGAGGGCTTTAGGTACGCGGAGTGAAAGGGGGCATCTTGGGAGATCTATTGAGTGTGAGTGGCATGGAAGAGGGGGAGGGGGGGCAAAACATGGGCGGCAGAGGGGGACAAGGGGAAGAAAAGAGGGGGCACAGGGGGGAGGCGGCCAAAGAAGGACGGGGGAAGGCGGGGCATGGTGGGGTGGGTGGAAATCATAACCATGGGGAAGGAAATGAAAGGGTTGGCGGACGCCATGGGAGAGGGAGGCGAAACAAGCTAATGAAAAGCAGAGACCTGAAAGGAAAGGGCGGGAATGGGGCTGAAAAAGAAAGACGTAGGAAAGGATAGGACATGGGAAGTTCGAATTCGAGAGAGCTTAATACAGCAAGGAAAGCAGCAATCTGCCAGAAGGGGATGCGGCAGGCCAAGAAGGTGACAGGGGCGCCAAACAATGAAAAAGATAATCACAGAGACAAGGAAGCATGAGTATGCAGAGACGGGCAGGCCCAAATGCTTGCGCCAAACAGGAAGTGAAGGAGACAGAGAGAAGCCCATAAACAACTGAAGCGTGATGAGAAGATCCTTATAGGGCTGAAAAAAAAAAAAAAAAAGGGGTGAAAAAAAAAAAAGGACGGCACCGAAAACATCGCAATGCAGTAAAACTAGTGTACTCAAGAGGGGTGGTGGGAGGGGAGTGTTTGGCTTAATAGGACACTAAAGCGAGGGGAATCATTGTAGCCAGGCTCCATGACACAGTGAACAGTTGAAGTTAAAAACGTCTTGAGGGGGATTAAGATGCTTTTAGCTTCACTAGACGTTTTATGACGGGCGTGGTGGTGGATTCTTTAATAGTGTTGGGATGTTTTTGTCAGCTGTTTGGACTCTCATTCTGACGGCACCCATTCACTGCAGAGGTTCAATTGGTGAGCAAGTGATGGAATGCTAAATTTCTGGTGAAGAAACAAACTCATCTTCATCTCGGAGGATCTGAGGGTGAGTATGTTTTCAGCAAATTTTAATTTTGGGGTAAACTCTTCCTTTAAGATGGTTCTTAGGCAGCATTCTGCACAACTTTGCTTCTGAAGTTGTTTTGTTTTAAGGATGTTTAGATTTGTTTGTATTAGGAGACAGGACAAAACTATTGCTCAATAAAGTAATATTTTGCTGTGTGCTTAGGCCCAGGGAGGCCCCAAGCGAAAGCTGGGTTTCTGCTCTGTAGATCTGGACGAATCTGTTCAGATAACCTCTGCACATTCAGGGCCGAGGTCGAGAGTTCTGGGTGTCAATGGCAGATAGAAAGCAACGTTCTGATGGAGACATGCTGAGTTATGATAGATTGAGTGCTAGAATGAGAACAGGAGTCACGCAGGAGTGCAGAGAGATGATCCATATCACCAATCAATATCCACTGCACTTCTTCTCAGCAACCTGCTCTCGCAGTGAGTGTGTGCGTGACAGGAACAGTTGTAGAGATCCCTTTAACCTTGTATATGGACAGGTTGTTGGAGCCCCTGTGGTCCGATTTTAATCACATCCTCTGGTTATTCGCCGTTACAGGAATACTGTTATCTGCGAGAAATTCCCTCCTACTCATTTTTTTGGACACAAACTCCTTGTACAAAGAAGAAACTCACCTCTTCAGCACTTAAATCCAGCCCAAGAATAAACGGGCGTGTGTGTTTGCAATTCTTCACTAAAGTGAAAGTGTGGTCGACGGGGGGGGGGGGGGGGTCGTGGGGGGGCAGTTCTTATCACGCTCAGACCATCACCAGTAATGATTTTTCTATTGCTGTCATAACATGACATTGATTTGACAGATTCCATTTCAGATCCACAAGTTTAATGAGATATTTTTAGCCTGGAGCCAAACTGTGGCTCCAGAGTGATCACCTTTTCTTGATGGAATTGCACCGCACTTTGATGAAATAATCACACATCACGCTAAAAGACGACTAATTGCTTTTGCGTTAAATATCATAGTACCAGTTCTTTGATTTACCAACACTTTAACTTAATTTGCTTGGGGTCTGCGTGTGGAAGGGACAAGAGATCAAAGGCTATGACAGGGAATGTTTGGTGAGTGGGAGTCATATACGTGGTCGGCCAAACTTTGACCTTTGAATGGGATTTGATCTTTATTCATTGTTCTGCACTTAGTTTTAAAGGCGAGGGGGGATCCGGTGGAGATACAGCGGTCTTAAAAATGATTGGTATTGATGGTTTCATGAAGAACCTTTAACCTATGGAACTTTTCACGCACTAAATGTTCTGTATACTTAAAAAGTGCTTTAGATTATTGCAATTTCTGCACACAAGTGAATAGGTATGAAAACTTTTTCAATTACAATGGTTTTGTTGGGTTCAGGAGGTTGGGTGGTTGTTGTATGGTGGTGAAAAAAATAGGGGGGCAATTTTACGCTAGCTCACGGATGGTGGGTGGGCTGGGGGCCTTTGTTGAAAGTGTATGGTGGGCAACATGACGATTCTAAGAAAGTGATTTGCTCATTATCCTGACAGCTTATTGTTAGGGCTTAAAACAGCGATGCTAACGCAAGCCAGGGTGGGTTTCAGTTGAATGGGGGGGGGGTTCACGTGTATATCGCTGGCTGCCTATTAACAGGTGAGGGTACGGGCAGGTGGAAACATAGTCTTTTGAACAGCAGCGTATTCGCATCTACGCGTGTGTGGCGACCATTGTGCTGGGGTCGAAATATAAAGGAATAATAAACTAATAAAATAAAATAAATCTTATTTTAGTGATGTTAAGACACCTAATGCCATTTGTTTGATTTGCTTTTGATAAGTTTCATTTGTTTTCTGTTAAACATTTTGGATATTTTTGAGAAGCCTATTACATATGTAGGAATATTTACCATCTTCCCAGCTCTCCTGCTTCCTGGATTTCTTTATTTAGCTTCATTCTCAAATGCCACATGTTTATTGATTATTTTCCCTGTTGCATGTGAACTGTTGATTATTTGTGCTGCTTCATTTATTCTTAGATGTTCAATCAGGAATACTTCAATATTGCTGAATACATCATCATTGGGACACACATGTGTCGTGATTGTGCGATTGCAATTGTTTCCTTCATCATCTTTTTGTTCATTCATTCTTAAATGTTCAATCTGGAATATTTCAATATGGCTGAATGTATCATCTTCGAGGAGCATTATTCTTATACATTAAAGTGTATTTTGTGCCATGACAAATGTGCATAATATGTGATAAATGGGTACACATACCAAAAAAAAAGATAGGAAGGAACATACCAAATAAAAAGCACCTAAAACAGAATTGCGTGTGAATGTGTGTGCAATTCTAAACCCACCTGCTTTTGGCATCTATGCATCATTCTCTCCACCCCGTGACCTCGTTCGTCAGCCCATCCAGCACTTACCCAGCATGCATCTGGAAGAAACTGAGGCACACTTTGTAAACAGCTTCTCCATTTTTGACATTTGAAGCAACCAACTGCAGCGAACCATCACTTGGTTAACCAGGGAGGGCATTGCAGAATAAGTTCTATTTCATTTTCCAAGACACAACAGGTTACTGAGAGAGCAAATCTATGATCAAGAGGTCAACGAGGGACGTCAGAAAGATCCAGAGTGAAGAAATTACGATGTGTGACACTATCCGTTACCCACTGTGATCAAACCGCCACTGTGTAATTATAAACTGACCCAATGAGATTAATAAATGTGTATTTTAGCTTCTGACATTTTTATTATTGTATTTAACTCGGTTTTTTCTCTGTCTTGTTAGCATAGTACTGCATGGGCTATGTGATTCTGCCATGGGGTAAGAAATGGAGAATGAATGTAGACCAGGTGTTCATGCAAAAATAAACATGGGTGGTTGGACTGTTGGGGGTGTGTGTTCGGTTTGGTATAGAGTTGGTGTGTGTCTTAGGCAGGGGCGGTCGGGGGGAGGGGGACGACGGAGAACAGGAAAAAGAAATACCTAAACACGGAAAGAAAGAGGGGGGGGGACGGGAAGTCTCTGTACCGTTGTGCTACTAAAGCGTGGAGAAGCGTGAGCTGACCAAGTACTACATATGTTTGGCATAGTCCAAAGTTGGATGTTAACTATCCGGTATAGAAGAGGCTGAATCTTCCACGCTCAATCAAACAAAGACGAGAACACACAGTAAATCATAAGGAAAAAAGCATTAAAATGAAGAAGTGAATGATCCTGGTCTTTATTATAACTACCATGTACACTATAAGAACACCCATATTGTAGACCGACAAGACCTCTTAAGCACCAAATAACATGAAAATTATGAGTGGCGCACAGCTTTATGCGGACGACAGGAGACAGCACTTCAGAACGGTCTGGGAATTTTCGCCTTTAGATATCAAAATAAACTCTAAATAACCTTCGGTACGAGCTGCGATACTGAGACTGGCGGATCCCTCGCAAAGCTTTTGAGGGGAAGACAGCGACGTGTCATAAAGCGGCAGGGTCAAACGAGGCAGACAGGTATATGGCTGGCAAAACACAAGAATAGTCACAGGGCTAACGTAGGTCACCGATCAGCAGACAGAATAACAGGGGCGAGACAAGAGGGAGAAATCCAAGAAAACAGGCAAAAGATCAGAAACCGCAAAAACGGCTAGGCTAAGGCTAAGTCGAAGGCAAGGCTAAGGCTAAGTGCTAAGTCTCGGCTTAATGGCTAAGGCCCTACCGGCTAAGGCTAAGGCACTACTGCGGTCTCTTGTAGTGTAGCTATCCGTAGGGGGGGGAGTGATAAACGCTGAAGACAATCCTCTGCATAGGAAGGGGAGGAGAGTGGAGTGGGTATATAGTGGATGGAGGGATATGAACAGCTTGTGCAATCAGTGTTTAACAAGCGTGTGTGCAATCCGTGCTAGTAGTGCAATCAGGGCAATGCATGATGGAATGGTGGGTGTCCGGTGTAATGTGCACAGTGTTATTCAAGGCAGATGAAAATTGGAAGTGCATGGAACCGGTATTCGTGACACCGGTACGAGGAACATTCCCTTTAGTTATTAAAAAAATACAATTTAAATACCAGCAGGGAACTGTTATGAGGGTCTCTTGTTAGGGAATACAATGTAAAACCTAAAAATAACCTGCATGGAACCGTTCCCAGAACGTTCTATTTGTTCCACCCCCAACAAAAAGCGAAATTGGAGCCCTAGGGACGTTCTTCATTGGTGGAAATTGTGGCAAGAGGCAAGGACAGTGTAAAAGTAAGAAGGGGGGTGCCGAGACACAAAAACAATAGACGAAACACAGAACTCATGCGGACTGGCAACACCTGCGCGTAACCAAAAAAAAAAAAAAAAAAAAAAAAAAAAATAAACCTAATCGAAAAAAAAAAAAAACAAAAAAAAAAAAAGACCTTGGAGAAGAACCAGTACATCCACTCCTGACCCAATCACACTAACCACCTTCAAAATTATCTCTTTTTAATTTGAAAGATAAGAAAAAGGTAAACCGAACATAAATCTCAAAAGGAATATACAAATTAGAACAAAGACTTCCGGGAAGCTAGCATAACAACAACCAACGACTAACCCAAGAATTTATCAAATTACCGAGACCACACACATAACATACCAAATAAAACAACGTTCCCTCTCTCTCCCGGCTCCCATAACCAGGAAACAAGTACAGCCCATACCACCCTCACCCAGATTCCCATTAAACATCAAAAAGAAACTACAAGAATAAAACGAACACCAGATAATCTAACCGCGACTCATGGTTTAAACGAACGTCATTCTCTTCTGCTCAAGAACAAACAAGGCCGGAGTTCGACTTACTCAGACGAAATCACAAAAGGCAACATGCATCTGGGCACCAAGGGGTACCCTGGGGAAAGAATCTCTCTCTCCTTTCGGCCAGATCACCACTTCTTACTTGCTGCTCCTTCCCGGCCTCAACCAATCCCACGCGTGCATCACCAATATGAACACAGCTGTTGGAACACCTGTCCTCGTGCAAGAGAGAGGGAGGGAGAGAGATAGAAGGAAAGCAAAACAAAACCACATCCAACACATGTACACAATTATAGACCCATGAGACTCCTCACTTACACGGCAAACTCTGTCGGGGGGGTATTTGAATCTTATTTGAACGAGAGCCTTGGGGAGACGGGGCTCATTCATGAAAGCTCACTTAGTAGAGGCGTGTAGTCCGCAATAATATTTTGTCTCCTTTTTTTGACGAAAATAAGAGGTTTTTGGTAACGTTTTTATATTTTTTTTTAATACATTTTAGTCTCGTCTTTTTTCGTCAATGAAATTGCATGTTGATATAGTTATCGTTTATTGACCTTATTGGCTGTGTTCCACTCCACTTTTAGACATGCACAAGCAAACTTTCCTAAGCACTTCCCCTCGGGGGAATCCCCACTGCCATTCTGAAGTGTGTTCCACTTCGAGGGACGAGTCGGCTTCATATTGCCCATTCAGGCCACTCCACAGACCACATGCAACCATAGAACGTCATCGGGCATATCGCAGTGTGTAAAGTTTTATCCCACCCCAACAATCTAAATATAGGCACAATATTTTTTATAGACAGTGAACACCCAACAACCATATATATTGAATTGCTGCACCAAATATTCGTAAGCAAATGGTAACAATGACCACCTCTATACAGGTTCTGAGTGATCAGGGCTTAGACTTTCAGTTCAGCCCATTGCAAGGGTTCCGCCAGTAATGGGCACTCATGCAATGATGTAATCAATGACGTACATCCGAGTGAACAAGACAGAGGGATGTTTGCGAGTGAAGGGCATAAAAAACAGACTGGAACGCAGCCAAAATCGTCTCGTCTTTGTCTCGTCTTACACAGCAGGCACCTTGATGTCAAATTTAACGTTAAATATTATTCAAGATTTGATCACTAATGCGGGGGTATAGCAACATTTAAGTTCAGCTTGGAACTGCAAGAGGTGTGTCTTCTGGTGTTTTAATTGGGTAGAGGACCAGGAATTAGTCCCACACCCTGGAATTGGTGTAATATTGACTGTTCGCATGGCGATGTGGAACGGCCACAAAAACTCCTAACGGTGGGCCGTGGGGACACAAACCTAGAGGTCGCGGTTGGGCGGGCCGCGGGAGCGCCGGTTAGGGGGGGCTCGAGTGTGGGAGCTTGGTCCTTGGTGTAAGATGTTGATGATTCTTTTGCTTGGTGGCAAGTCCGAAAGTGTCTGTGCTGGCTGGTGGTAGCCTCTAATAGTAAAAAAAACCGATCGATGATTGATACTTGACTGAACACTGCAGGGAGCTGCCCTTAGTCCCCTCCCCCTTCACCCAACCCATCTGAGGGGGCGGACCAGACCCTCCCCTTCGCATCGCAAATCAAAATCTCACTCCGATATTTTGTATGCATAATCTAAGAAACATTTTTTCATATTATGGTAACAATCCCTTACGAAATTAGCAGGGGATTAACTCTAGGTAAAGGATAATAGGGACTTTTTTTGTGGCGTTTTTTATTACCATTGTAGCCTAAACCCAGTCTGTACTACAAATACGATGCAATGTTTAACAACCTATGGGTATGTATAAAATCATGTTGTATTTTTACCTACATGGTGTTCGACTATAGAACCAATACCATTTTTTAGTGGGTATTTTACTAATTTGTCCATTCACAGATACGTACGCAGCAGTCCGACCCAATCCGGCTCAGTTTTATGTATTGCGTCTTTTTGCTCTTTCGAGCGTGCGACATAATTTTAGTAGGCCATTTGATTAACACCATGCGTTTTCCATGAGGGGGAAAGGCCTGCTTTGTCCCAATTAGATGCTGTCAGTCATTTTTGCACGTGGTTTATTTCCCACATGTGTCTTGGTACCTGAAAACAATGATTAACAATCATACGTTTTAAGCTTTTATTGGCAAAAAACATAGTGAGTCCTACTACAGGTCTGACCCTTGTTCCTCCATAACCCTCTGCAATTCGCTGGGCATCTGATATTGCTTCGGGCCAATCCTGACTCGATGCGTACGCCATTCTCACTCCTTAGATGTTCCTCTTATAATTTTGATCACCTCAAGTCGGTTCGATCGCTGCCCGGGCGGTCCTGTGCTCTGTCGCTGCGAGCTACACCTTGGGATCGAGGACCCTTTCCACAAGGTTTCGACTTACTGCGCAGTTTCGCTGGCACAGCGCGCGGGGTGACCTGGGGGGCCCTAACCACAAGATCCAAAATATCCAAATGAATGAGGCGACGCCAGCGTGTCCACCTGCACAGGAGCCCGATGCAGGGCTGCGAGGCGGGCTTACGGGTGTTGCCGTGCCCCGCGCAATCCGTGACCCCCGGTTGGATATAACCACCAGAGCGCGCGCCGCGCCACTGCTGTCGCATCGATGCGGATCGCTTCTGCTGCTCACGCCTGCGGACGCCCGGACGTGATGACGTGGTCGGGGACTCTAACGGCGGAGGCACCTGCCAGGCCGCTGCTGGGCCTGGGCAGAAACTAGGAGAGAGCCCAACGCCCGGGTGGTGTGGAGAAAGCACGCCACACAGGGATGGTCTCAGGATGGTTCACTGGTGGCACGTCACAGGACTCATGGTAGCATTCACCGTGTCGGCTCCGACAGCATGTTCCAAGGCCCAAACGCGGAAGGGAGCTTCAGCAGAGAAAGACTTTGCAACCGTCCCTTGGCGGTCCACCTTGAACTTCCGGGCAGACTGCAGTCGTCCTGGAGGGGTTTTCTTGGAGAGAAGTGGCTTCTTTGCTGCCCTTCTTGACATCAGGCTGTTGCCAAAAGTCTTGGCCTCACTGTGCGTGCAGATGGTCTAACACCATCCTGCTGCCAGTCCTGAGCAAGCTCTGCACTGGTGGTGACACGATTCCGTAGCTGACTCCTCAGGAGCAGACGGTCCTGGCGCAGTGCAACCAAGTTGACGGCATCTGGTCCAATATGCATTCTTCCCTATGAATTACTTCTTTTAATATTGTATCGTAAAATCAAATCATCAAGCATTCTTTGTTGAAATAAATGGACATTTATGATAGATTTAAATATTCGAGGAAAATTATTAGAGGAAATCCCGCACGGTGGAAGGATACCCTCTCCTCAAGCACACACAGTGGAGCAGCAGCGCAGCGGGACTCATTCGACTGTTAGCAACCGTTTGTGGATGTGAATAAAACAATAAGCAGGTAAAATGCATGGGGAAAAAACTCATCCAAATCACTCCAAATCAAGTCTTCTGCCCAGTGCAGTGTAATTCCTTTTCTAGCTACAGTTAATGTCTATCAAAGTACTGCTTTTAAAAATTTTGAATTTGAATTGTTTTCTCATCAGAGGCTGAGACCGATGTAGAGTTCAAGACTTCAATTTACAGTGTTGTAACACCTCCCTCTCTCTTTTTTCTCCCTCTCTTTGTCTGTCTTACTCTCTGTGGTCTGTTCAGTAGTTGAAATCGCAACTTCTGATTACTGATTAGTTTCACTCAGGAGCACAGAGAGAAAAGTCAGAGGTCAGATCGATATATTTGGCCTGTAGTGGCTGTTTAATTTGTCTGACCTGAGAGAACACACACAAACAACGCAGTGAGATGGACAGCATATTTCTGTCTCCCTAACCCTAACTCACGACTCCTAGGATGTAAAGGTGCCTGAAGTTGAACTGAACTTAAAACTTAAGCCATCACATTTAAATTCCATCCATTTATCCATCTCCATATCTGGAGACAGTTATCCATTAGTATTCCCATTAATCTCAATGCTAGATGCTTGGTTAGCGCATACAGCCCTAGATGTATGCTATCTGTATTCTGCCCGCTTTGCTTTGGATTGTATTTTATTTGAAATGTTCTTACAAAATAATATACAGTGCAGAGGGATTGGGAGTCATCAGACTTAATAATAAATACTGATATTGTCTGTTGCACAGTGAACTGGGAGAGAATTTGTTTGACTTTAACTCAGGACAAAAAAAAGGTAATTTAAGGGAGCAAGAACTTAGCCAACAGATATACTTTCTCTATTACTGCTCACACTGATTAGCTGAATTTAATATGGCCCAGTTTTCTCCTCTCCACTAAATTGAGGTAAAGAGCCCTTGGCTCAACATATGTGAGGTCTGAATGAAAGAATTAAGAGTTTTTTTTGTTTAGTTTTTTACTACATACAGTCTTAAGGGTTGGAATCTTCTCTTGTGGTTGGAGAGCCATCCATAGTTTCCTGTCTGATCTAATTAGTTTCTGTAATTTTTCTGTAATTATGTTTTCTCTCTCTTTTTCCTTTAAAATGCCTTTTGGGCATTTCAGTTGAAGAAAGACATGGCACAAGAAAGATTAAGACATTGAAACTGTGCTGATCCAGAGACCTTTAAAGACATTTTCTGTTTTATTGATACAGTGGGTCTAAGTAAGACCCTCTGAATTTTTTTTCAGTGTAAAAGTTCAGTTGTTGCTGGGTAACATGTCAAGGTACATTCACACTGAATATGACTACATTGCAGGAGTTTTCTGTTCTGTAGGTTTCTATATTTATTTATTTTTTATTTATTTAGTCCTATAGCAGACGCTTTTATCCAAAGCGACTTACAAATGAGGACAACAGAAGCATTCAATTGTAGTATTAAAACAACTAAAAACAGATCCAAAACTAAAAGCTAAAACTTTATAAATACTACTTGTACACATTTAAAAAAATAAAGAAATTAAATAAAAATGACAAATGTATACAACAAAATTTCAAAACTTAACATTTAAATGAAAAACAAAAAATAAAGCTAAAAACAATACAAAGTATTAAAGAACAAAAGATATGAGTATAATAATGATTCAAACATAACACTAAGCCAAACACCAAAAAAAACAACTAAATATGGGTATGTCAACTATATACACATACATACATATATATATATACAATTATAAATTCAATATATATTATTTATTCAATTTTAGTTGGTGAAGTATAAATAATCAGATTAATAAAACGAAAATTAATCAAAGACTCTAAGCCATAATTAAATTCAGAAATAATTAATAAAATAAATAAAAAATACAAACAATAGAAATCAACGGCAGTAGTTATCAGTAATCTAGAAAATAACACTGCCAAACTGTACATGCTTTAAAAACAACTTACACAATGTAGAAAATGTTATAAAAACTGAAAACAGAAGTGAAACAAGTAGTAGGAAAAACATATATAGTAGGTGTTTCTAATTACTGCAAAACTGCAGTGTCCAAGGAGGTCTGAAATAGCTGGAGAAAGCTATCGAAAGTATGTGAATTAGATTTTGCCATCTTTGCCCATAGGAACCACATGTCACGCCCCTGGACTCATTCTGTGTGTTTTTTCCCATCTCCATGTTGTTCCTTGATTTCAGGTGTTCCCTCATTGAATGTTCGTCTTTCCCCGTGTGTTTTCCTGGTTCCTTGGATGTTTATTAAAGTCTGTTCGTTTGAAGTTTACTCCACGTCTCCTCATTCTTCGCTCCGTGCTCCTCACAGTAGCAGTATCGTGACACCACATCACTTGAGCTGCAAATATTTGGAGATAAACTCTTGAAAATAAAGGTTCCATAAAGGTGGTTTTGACAGTGATGCCATATAAGAACCATTTTTGGTTCCTCAAAGAACCTTTCAGTGGTCAGTTCTTAAAAGAACCATTTGTGAGGAACCTTTTTCCACTGTAAAGAAACTTTTGTGTAATAAAATGTGTCCATGGATGTTAAAGATTCTTCATGAAATGGTCAATGTCAATAACGGACCTTTATTGTTAAGAGTGTATGATTTCAAAATATGTTTGCTGTTTGACCACATAGTTATATGGGGCATCTATTGACTATTCTCTTAAAATGAAAGGTTCCAAAAGGTGCAGTGATTCCATTTTAGGTTCCCCAAATAACCTTTCAGTGAACAATTCTTAAAATAACCATTTTTTTTCTTAGTGTGAAGAATATTTAAATAATCTAAATAACTTTTTTTCCGTTGTAAAGAACCTTTTGTGAAATGGAAAGCTTCCATAAATGTTAAAGGTTCCTCATGGAACCACAGATGCAAATAAGTGATGTTTTATTAACAAGTTTCGGGAGGAGCGCGCACAGATAATTAACACGGCCAGTTCATCATCAGTAATTACACCATCTATCCAATCAGCTCAAGAGAGAACCTCTATAAATAATCAAAGCAGCCTTACCTCCATTATCTCCCGTCCTTAGCACCATGTCAGACATTGAGCTTTTCCCGGACGATAATGAATTCGACACCACAGGTCCTCCGGCGTCTTCAGTCGCCGTCCAGCACACCAGCGCTCCGCAGGATACCATAAGCGAGCCCGCGGCTGCAACTCGGGGCCGCCGGCCCTCCCGCGCCGCCATCGCGCATACCTCCAGGCACCGAGGCACGCCATCACCTGCGCCTTCAAGGCGCCAGCCACCTTCTCCAGCGTCCTCCTACACCTCAGCCCTCTCCCCCGCCCCAGCTGCGGAGAAATGGACCGTGGCAGAACTACGCCAGGCGCCCGTCAGCTCCGGCGTCAGCGTCCCACGACGATCAGCCAAGGCAGATCTCCTCGCCCTCTATACTTCCCTCCAAACAGGGGCGCCTCCAAGCTTCACTCCTCCATCCAAGGCCACGGACAAAGCGAGCCAGGGCCGTAGTGTTCCATACTCACGGCCCGAATTAACCACCACTCCTTCGAAGACGGGCTTCCGGCCAGTAGGCCGCAGCAAAAAGCCTTCGGCAAGCCTGGGCCGCGCCCCGGATGCCGCCAGCCCCAGACAACCTCCTCCATCCACCGAGCGCCAGCTCGACAAAATGCCAGCTCCAGTCTCCACGAGCCACCTCGTTAGCGTGAGCATGCCTCCGCTAGCGGCGCAGACCTACCAACAACCCTCGCCACACACCTCCCCGTACCCCCTACCCATGGCCCGCAGCCCCACCATCCACCACTAGCGTGAGCATGCCTCCGCTAACGGCGCAGGCCCCGGCGCCCGCCATTCCCCCTCTCTTTCCTCCTTTTTCTGCCGCTATCGGAACTGCCACAAGCGCGAGCATGCCTCGTTAATGGGCAGGCCCCGACGCCGCATACCCCTCTCGTCTCCTTTTTCTTCCGCTATCGGACTGCAACAAGCGCGAGCATGCCTCAGCTAAGGCGAAGGTCCGACGCACGCCAGTTCCTCTCTTTTCCTCCTTTCTTTGCTCCCGGAGCGATCCCAAGCGCGAGCCTGCCTCCGCTTATGGCGCAGGCCCTGATGCCTGCCTTTCCCTCTCTCTTTCCCCCCTTTTCTTCCGGTCCCGGAGCTGTACCAAGCGTGAGCCTGCTTCCGCTACCGACGCAGGCCCCGATGCCTGTCAATTCCCCTCTCTTTCCCTCTTTTTATTCCATCCCCGGAACTGCCCCAAGCGTGAGCATGCCTCCGCAAGCAGTTCCGGCGGCTACCTTTCCACCTCCCCTCGCTCGCTCTTTCTCTCTTTCTTCCGCCACACCACTACCCACCCCTCCGAACGCCCTCGCCTTGGAACCACCCCCCGTGGCCAATAACATCAGGACACAGATCTTGGCAGGTGCGGACATAGATATTTTTTCCCTTCTGTCACCAATTTCACATTCATCCGCAGATCGCCAAATCGACTGCGGCAGATTTATTGTCACGTTAAAAAACACAGCTCACAACCCATCACATATTTTATCATTTGCCGAATTCACGATAGCTTTCACCCATTACATAGAAGTCATCTGCACTGTTTTCCTCACAGGAGACGCGAGCTCGTCGATTATCTCTCAATAATCGCAGAGCTCGCGTTATCATACGGCGGCTCTCACTTTTACACCTACCACAAATTATTTTCTGCTAAATGTGCCATCCGAATAGCCCAGTGGAATCAATGCCCTTACTGGGGGGCTTTGGACACCGAACTCCACAACAGGGTATTTTTAGGCTGCCGCAATATATCCTGCGCGGTCTGCCGTTCCAGTACCCATTCCACCATTGCATGCCCGTTCATCAACCCATCTATTCCCCCCTGCCCCGAGCCATCCCAGCCCAAATCCACCAGCTATGTCCCGCGTCTCCTAGACATCCCAACCACCTCTTTCCCACCCACTTCCAACTACCACCGCCACACAGCTCCCTCTGACAGCCAGGTCTGCGCCGGCTTCAACACGGGCAGATGCTCAAGGCAACGCTGTCGTTTCTTGCACGTTTGCAATTTTTGTGGCGGTGCCCATGCCCGCTTGATATGCCCAGTGAAAAAAGCCGCAAATAAAAATACTAAAAATTATTTATCGACTCCTGTGAATGTTTCTCGTTTATCTTCAGAATTACTTCATCACCCTGACTCCCCTTTTACGGATTATCTAATATCGGGTCTCTCACACGGCTTTCACCATGGCATTGAAAATCTCCCCTCCCAAAGCCTCATCTACCCCAATCTCCAGTCCGCTCTCGCCGAACCCGAAACAGTCGACCTCCTAATTAAAAAAGAAACAGACGCAAAATTTATGATCGGCCCCCTTTCCATCCCTCCCTTTAAAGTTTTCCACGTCAGCCCCATCGGTATAGCTACCAGGAAATTCTCAGGTAAAAAACGCCTCATAATCGATCTTTCATCCCCGCATAATTCCCCGTTCCCAAGCATTAACAGCCTCATTCCACTCGAAGAATTTTCTCTCCACTACCACGACATTGACCAAGCCATTACCCTGATAAAAAACACGGGTCACGGCGCTTGGCTGGCCAAAGTCGACATCACCTCTGCCTTAAAGTGATGCCCATCCACCCGGATTTTTGGCACTTATTTGGCATCCGCTGGCGTAATAAATTTTATTTTTCCGTCCGCCTCACTTTCGGCTGCAAAAGCAGCCCGAAAATTTTCGACATGTTGTCAGAAGCCATATGTTGGATCCTATCCAACAATTACGCAATACCTTACCTGATCCATCTTTTAGACGATTTCCTAATCATCTCGCCTCCCGACTCCATCCCAGCCGCGCATCTTTTGACAGCCCAAAAGGTTTTTGCTGAGCTCGGGATTCCTCTCGCCAAGGAAAAACCGCAGGCCCGAGCACCTCCATCGAATTTTTGGGTATCAACTTAGATTCACAAAAATTCCAGGCTTCTCTGCCGAAGGAAAAAATTGATAGGACGATCTTGATCACTTCCACCCTCTTAGACAACCCAAGCTGCTATCCATTCTCGGTCATCTAAATTTCGCCATGCGCATCATCCCGCAGGGACGCCCTTTTATCTCACACCTCCTTTTTCTCGCGTCCTCCGCCCACGCACTAGAGGATCGAATATCACTAACTGACGCGTGCTGCAACGAGCTCAGCTTATGGATATCCTTCCTTAAACAATGGAACGGCCTATCTTTCTTTTACAACTTGATTTCTTCTCCTGTCGATATCCAATTATTTACTGACGCCACACCCTCCGTCGGTTTCGGAGGATTTTATGAAGGCCGCTGGTTCGCATCCACGTGGCCCCCCCAGCTGGTAGACTTACCACAGCAGCTAAAATCCTCAGCTCTAATCGAGCTATATCCCTTAGTCGTCGCAACAATTCTGTGGGGTAAGGAGTGGTCCGCCACCAGCATCATTATCCACTGTGACAACGAGGCTACTGTACACTGCATCAATAAAAGCCGTTCCCATTCACCCGCCCTAATGCCTCTGTTAAGACGCCTGATTTGGATCTCGGCTTGCGACCAATTCATTCTAACTGCAAAACATATTCCTGGTTCAAAAAACCAAATAGCTGACTCTCTCTCTCGCTTTGCCTTCCAGAAATTCAGAACACTGGCACCGGAGGTGGATCCAGCCCCAACCCCAGTACCTCCCTACTCAGAGCTGATATTCCCTTAAATCATCCTCTGAGACCACTACTCAAAGCTTCCCTCAACTCTATCCTACAACCCGTCGCCCCCAGGACCCTCCAATCTTACCTAACAGCTTGGAAATGCTTTAAAGCATTTCACTCCACCTACAACCTGCCATTTCCCGACTTTTCCTTGCTCGCCATCACCTCATTCATCTCTCACCTTAACATCAACAAAAACCTCCAAATCAGCTCCATTAAGGGTTATCTAAGCGGAATCCAGTTTTTTCACAAACTCTTATACGGTTCACCCTCACCCCAGATAGCCAATTCTCAGACCTCCCCACTCATCAAAGGTATCCAAAGATCCCATCCCACTAGCCCAGATACCAGGCAACCCATTACCTTACAAATATTAACCAAATGTATTTCTACCCTCCGCAGAGGATATCATTCCATTCACACCGCCCACACGCTTGACGCTATGTTCATCCTGGCTTTCTTTGATTTTCTCAGATGCTCTGAGCTCACTATCACATCTAGCTTCAACCCAAATACCCACCCCACTATTTCCGATCTAACAGTGCTGGATGATGAAACCATCTCTTACTTCATCAAGCAAAGTAAAACAGACCAGACCAGGAAAGGCCATTTCATTTTTTTCAACCTCCAATCACCCATACTACCATACCAGGACCTCCTAGCCTTCATCCAGCTCAAGAAATCACAGACCATCCAAACTCCCATCCGACCCCCTTTTTACAGATGATTCCAACCGTCCCGTCACCCGTTTCTGGTTCCAAAAGCACCTTAAGTCAGTTCTGCTCCTATCCGGCATCCCAGCGGATAATTATTCCAGCCATTCATTTCGAATCGGGCGGCTACCACAGTGGCCCAAAAAGGCCTCTCCCAGCAGCAGATACAAGCACTCGGTCGCTGGTCGTCAGAAGCTTTCAAGAGCTACATTCGATCTGACCGCTCCTACATCAAGGAAGCTCAACGAACCCTCATAGGCCACCCCCTTTAAATGCCAGTACAGCCCCATCCACTCAAAACCAGCAGTGCCCGCTCCGGCAGGAGCTTTTCTATTTTTCCCACTGCCGCAGCAGTTTCCGCTCCCGCAGGAGCTTTTCCATATTTCCCCACTGCCGCAGCAGTTCCCGCTCCGCAGGAGCTTTCCATATTCCCCCACTGCCGCAGCAGTTCCCGCTCCCGCTGGAGCTTTTCTATATTTCCCCACTGCCGTAGTAGTGCCCGCTCCCGCAGGAGCATTTTCCTTATTTCCCCACTGCCGCAGCAGTTTCCGCCCCCGCAGGAGCATTTTCCATATTTCCCCACTGCCGCAGCAGTTTCCGCTCCCGCAGGAGCTTTTCCATATTTCCCCACTGCCGCAGCAGTGCCCGCTCCCACAAGCGCTTTTTCCGTAAGTCCCCACTGCCTCAGCAGTTCCCGCTCCGAAGGAGAGTTTCGATATTTCCCCACTGACGCAGCGTGGCGCCGCCCCACAAGACTGTTCCTTACTTCCCCACTGCCGCAGAGTGCCGCTCCCGCAAAAAAAAGAGTTGTCAATAGTTCCCCATGCGCGCAGTTTCCGCTCGCAGGAGATTTTCATATTCCCACTGCTGCAGCAGTGCCCGATCCCGCAGGAGCATTTTCGCATTATTTCCCAAACGCCACCTCCCCCCCCCCCCGCTTTCCGCTCCGGAGCCACCCCAAGCGTGAGCAGCCTACGCAAGCCGTCCCGGCAGCATCTTCCTCCTACCTCTCGCAGCCTGCCCTTCCTTCCGCCGTGCCCTACCAGCCGCCGAACACTCCCGCCTCAGAACCACCCATTTAACGCCATCCCATCCCTGTTCACTCAAACTCCCGACCCACCATGGCTAAACCCCGTTAACATCACCTAAATCACCTATAACGACCCATCCCCACTACATTCATCCCAAAAGCACCCCGCTCCCGCAGGAGCTTTACCCGTATAGCCCCACTGCCGCAGCAGTGCCCGCTCACACAAGAGCTTTTCCTTACTTCCCCACTGCCACAGCAGTGCCCGCTCCCGCAAGAGCTTTCCATATTTCCCCACTGCCGCAGCAGTCCGCGCTCCCGCAGGAGTCTCTCCCATATTTCCCCACTGCCGTAGCAGTTCCCGCTCCCGCAGGAGCTTTCCCATATCTCCCCACTGCTGCAGCAGTTCCCGCTCCCGCTGGAGCCATTATCTGTATTTTACACTGCCGCATCAGCGCCCGCTTCCGCAGAAACCTCTAGTTCTCTCTCCTAAGCCTCAGCAATGCCGCTACTTCAAGCGATGTCCAGCACCCACCAATTTTAAAGTTCTGCATATTTTGGGGGGTTATCAACGCTCCTCTCTGGCTGCTGTCCCATACTAATTGCATCTTTGGGGGAGCATTTTGGGTCCGGACTTAATCCCGAGCTCGGACCCCTCTCCCCAGCCAGGGGGAGTACCCCGGGCTCGAGAGAAATTACCGAGCTCGGAGCCCTCTCCCCGGACAGCACGCCAAATACGCATAAACTTTACTCGGTTCATTATAAGTAAGTGTGAACTCGTGACGTGATGTTTTATTAACAAGTTGGGGGGAGCGCGCACAGATAATTAACACGGCAAGTTCATCATCAGTAATTACACCATCAATCCAATCAGCTCAAGAGAGAACCTCTATAAAAATTCAAAGCAGCCTTACCTCCATTATCTCATGTCTTTAGCATCCCTCCACCACCCCAACTCCTCACCTTCAGCCCGTTCCTACCACAGGGAGGAGCACTCGGGGGGAGCGCTCTGGGTCCGGGCTTAAACCCGAGCTCGGACCCCTCTCCCCGGCCAGGGGGAGTACCCCGGGCTCGAGAGTAATTACCGAGCTCGGAGCCCTCTCCCCGGACAGCACGCCAAACACGCATAACCTTTACTCTGTTCATTATATGTAAGTGTGAACTCGTGAAAAAACCATTATTTTTAAGAGTGTATCTTCAGAGGAGATGCTAGAATTCAACTCAAACTTCGCAGTGCATTGTTATAGGTATTATTTTGCTATAGACCTTGGTCAGGTTAACAACATATTTAATTTTTAATAGGAAAACGAGGCTGTGAGCGACAAATGCATATTGTTAAATGGATTGTACTGTTGTTTAACAGCAGTCAATTGTCCAGCTGGCAAAACTGTAAATAAATAAATAAATAAACAAACAAATTCATTAAACAAAATTCTTATTAGACAAAACATTTGAAAGTTGTGATTTTTGAAAACTTGCATTGATCTCTTGATCTAGGACATATGCAGAGTTATAAGTCTATTCCTCACAGCCTCGTTTTCATCTGCATTCATGGACTATATGGCCTATTTGTGCACTTTTTATTGCTGTGCATTATAGGATTAAATGACTACACTATTCATTGTGCAGGCTTTCATGTCTTTCAGACACCCCTACAAAAATGTGTACTATATATCGGGTAAGGGGCAATTTTGGAGGTTTCTCTCATTATAATCAACGATGCTGACGCACACTTGCAGTGTAGACAGTTCCGTTGATTGTAATGGGAACAATCTAGTTTTGTCACGTCGTCTTGCTCGCTTTTTAGTGTAGATTGGGGGGCTGGAGGAGAGAGAATGTGAGAGATTAAGAAAAATGTGTAACATTCCACAGAATACAGATAAGCTTGTTCCGTTTATCAGGTCTTTCAGGATTCGAGTTTAACGTAAACCCGCTTTATCTTCTCTGAAGTGCTGTCTCTCCAGATAGGACGCTTTAGAAGAACACAAGATTTGTGTTATCAGGTGGCACCTCCCGGGACAAGGTACGTACACAGTGTTTCAGGTTTTTAAATGATAACTATGGCAAAAATCAGAAGTTTGACAAAGTAGATGTGGCACTGAATGAAAAACAAGAGAAAGAAGATGAAATGAGTGGGAATAGCCGGTGAATGAGTGTCGTCAGTGTTGCTGTGTTTCTCTCCCTCAAACACTCCTCGTCTTTAAATTTGCTTTTTTACTTGGCTCTGAGAGATAAATAACCTTTTGCTTGTTTGAATATGTAGCCAATTCCAAAAGTACACATGCAAAATTTAGCATTAAAAGCATAACAGCAATTTCAAAGACTCCAGAAGTGATCCATTGCTAGGTCATTTCTGCTATGCAACACGATTTCATGTCCCTATTATATCTTACAATTTTTGAGGAAATCCTTTTATTTAGTTTTCTATTGTTTAAATCATTACACTACTTTGGTTTGAGTGGGTGATCAATTTTATCATGTCTCTGAGTGCCAAAATAACATCTAACATGAAAAACTGTTCATTTAGTTTCCCTAATCAGAATGCGTATATACTATATCCAATATAATATATAAAATACACAATCAAAACATGTTTTCTTGAGAATATCATTTTAATTGGTGATTTAATTTATGGATTTATTGGTTTGCCTGTGTCCACAGTAACTTGTTTTCTTTTTTTTTTGTATTGTTTTGCAGAATCTCTTTAAAAAACAAAAGGCAGTTCCATAATGACATTTTTTTGGAGGAAAACAGCACAAATATAAGTAAGTATTAGCATTAAAACTGGTGAATTATATTTTTTCCTTTTTGTTTAGATTGTGTCGTTCTAAAACAGCCGTTTTATTTAATGAAATTACAAAAATCTGTATTTTTCAGTATGAATTTCAAAAGATAAATAAGAAAAAAAGTGACACATAAGATACTGTAACTACCAATGCTTTTAAAATATTAAATCCATCTTGTTCATTTTCAATGTTTACATGACAGAGTTTGACCAGAGCATGTCTAAAAATATGATATACACTTTTATAGTAATACTCAATTTACTTTATTTAATTTCTTACTGCCTTCAGAAAGAATCAGAAACATTTAGAAGCCTGACTGAATAAAAAATGCAATATTTCTTCTTACTCTCTGAATCTATCAATACGCCCCCGTACTCATGCTGGAAGACTCCTCAGAGAGAAGAAGCAGGGAGAGAGAAAGAGGAAGGAGTTGAGGCAGAGGAGCAGGCCCTCCCTCCTACCTGCTTCCCACACAGTGAGCAGTTCCTGTAGATCTGGAGGAGGAAGCACTCCAACCTGAATTCTCCTTATTTCTAAACTCCGCTAATAACCCTCTCAAGCAGACCATCATGACTATTTTAAGTTTGCATACATCCCACTCCTGGCCACTTCATGCAGTTATTCAATATGCTTCTTGAGAAATTGCAAAATGTACAGGAAAATGGTACATGGATGTTTTCTTAAGTTGATGCTTTCTTAAGGTATATGGATAATTTCATGTGCTTTTGTACTGAAAGCAAAAGCAACTTTGACTATGTTCAAGTATTTATAATTGTTTCAAACTTTGTTGCTATTTCAAAAAGCCGAGTTTTAAACCAATTTTGAACCACTCAGGTCCAATCAAATGCCGTGAAGTTGAATTATTTCAGCCATTTTCCACTATTTCGTTTTGCTGAAGCTAACGCAACCTATTAGTGTAGATTCGAGTCAAAATGCTGAGATTCTCATTTCTGACGACACAAAAGATAATTAAGTGGTTATTCAAGTGGCCCGTAATGACTAATATTAGCTCAGTCATATTTGGCTGGAGTTTTCAACCAGTTGTCATACCACTGACAACCTAAAATCATATCTGAAAGGCCTTGAAATTAAAGCAACTTTTCTAGTGATGATTTTTAGCCACAAAATTTTCAAAGCATCATGTATGTAAGTAATTTGAAGCTAACAAACAAACAAAAGAAGAACATGAGTTTGACATAGCATTTCATGTCCCCCACCCCCACGGGTTTGAGGACATGTGGATTTCACCGACTTTATTCTATTGCGCTACGATCCTGACAGGCCAAGACATGCAGGTGTCACCTCTAGCCTCCATTCAATGCTTACAATAAGAAAAATAGGTTAATTGCATTTCGAGTCATCTCTGGTTAGACTGAGTTATGAAAGGTTGAGATTTTGACGTTTTTTGCTCCAGGAGGAGACCTCCGTTTGTGTAATTTAATTAAGAACCCACTGTTTTTCAGCCTGCCTGAATTCGTGAGGAGAGTTTTTTTTTTTTGCACTTAATTATACTGCATAAGTTGTGAAAAATTTCATGTCCTCTTTACAAAATAGGTTATTGAATTTTTATAATGAGAGAATCAAAGCCTGATTTGTGTCATCCTGCATGATTTTTTTTTCATTCACTAGGTGTTGATTAGAAACAGATAATGAATAATTATTTAACTTATAAAAAGATAGGGTAAATTTAGATTTTGATGTTGACTTTATACTTTTTACTTCCTTAATGTACATTCCTGTATAGGTTATTTAAATGTACTATCCTGTGCAGGTTATTTAAAATATAACAATTAAAGTGTGTGTCTTCGTAAAGTTGTAGTAACTTGGTCTGTCTCTTAAACAACAAACCACTTCATTTTAGTACTTTTTCCAATCCAGTCCCATCTTACTTTTCTTTCTAATATAATGCAACATATTATAGACAATTCAGAAGGAGAAGCCAAGTAATTAATTAGTAATAAATAAATAAACAAACCCCAGATGCATACCGGTGGGCAGTGCTGGATAGTTAATAATCTGGATCAGATTCCAAAAATGTAATAGTTGTAATTAGATGATATTGTTTTAAAATGCTCATAATCAGATTACAGATACTTTTAGGATTCTATAATTGCCAGATTAGTCACACATGGCATAAAGTTAATCCCCCCCCCCCCCACCCCCCCCCCCCCCCCCCCCCCCCCCCCCCCCCCCAGGATTTAGTTATTTCTCCCTACTTTTCTTTTTTTCTATACATGTTACTTTCCCAATTTGTTTACTGTGTGTCATATGAATACAGTTGAGTATGCGTTAAAATATAAAATCGCCAACTTTGCATCCATGCAACTGAAATTTGAGGACAAAAGTTTTGGATGCACGTACTAAACACTGCCGATGTTTAACTGACAGAAATATTTAAAACCTGTAAGACTTTGACCATGCCAATGCTGTTTTCATGTTTACTAATGTTTGTTCATGTGATGCAGGGATTCCTAAACTTTTTGTCAGTCAAACCCCTCTGACCTCAAATATTTTAAATTTTCTATAACAATCCCATTTAAATATATTAATAAATTAGGTCAAAAATAATCTAAAAGTAATCAAAAAGTAGTCCAATTATATTATCAAAAATTAGTAATCTAGATTAAATTACTGATTATAATTTCCATCATGTAATTTGTAATAAGTAACAGAATTTGTAAGTAATTGACCCAGCACTGCATGTGGGTGTATGTTATGGAGTATGTATAGCATTATGTGATTTTTCTTGTGATGCCCTGGCATCTGAAGAATTTGTGCGCTCTATCTCAGCATCTGAAATGATGTAGAGTTTCAAGAGTACGAGCCTTCAAGGCAAAATGATCATTTCCAATGCATTTAAAACCTAAAATCATCATGTGGAATGTCAAATGGAGACATAAATTAAAAGACTGCTGACAGGTCTTCCTGTCTGAGATTCAGAGAAGAGGAGAGGTCAGGTTTGGTCCCCGCGCAACCAGGAACTCAAGTGGGGCTATGAAAGGGGAAAATGGAAAGGTAGAGAGAATTTGTGTGAGAGATAGATCATAAACACAGAGGGAGGGTGAGAGACAGTTGACCTTGTGAGTGCTTCCAGTCTAGGTGCCATTGATTTGTTTACCTGGATTGAGCTGACAGCTCCTCCTTACGATTTCCTTTAGAGAATGAGAGAGCGAGAAAGGGAGTAAAAGGGGGAAAGGGAGGAAGGGAGATCAATTCCTATGATGGATCAGGGCCTGCGAGATCAGTCTGTTTGAATGGCCATTCAACAGATGGGTTGTGTGTGTCGCAAAGGTCCTTCTTTAAGTTACTCATAGAGCTACTGTGTTTCTGTCATGAGTCAGTTTGGTCACTGGTACCTAACAGAACTGTTACGTCACGTATTCAGGGTGTAGCAATCATTATTAAGGGGAGCATTTCAATTATTATTCATGTTCATTTTATATTAGGCTAATAATATACTTTTTTGGTAATCGCCATATGATATAGTGAAATAACCATATCTCAATCTGTTCGGTTTTGGGAATATTTCTCTTTGAGAAAATGTGCAAATCCGTTCAAAATAGCTTTTTGTTTTCCTCATATAAATTAATAAATAGCTATGATAACCAGGACTACAGCAAACAAAGTCAGTTGTCTGATGGCTAAATGAAATTATCTTTCAAGTTATTCTTCATCAACAGTACACAGAATGCATATAGCCTACAAACAACTGTCAGAAGTCAACATTCATAATCACAACTTATAATCATCACTAATTCGGTTCCGTCTTGACTGACAAGCATAGAAAATCGACATTTTTAAAGTCTTGAGAGCAGGTTGGAGATCAAATAGTTACCCAATGAGGTGTCAATCAGGTTTAAATTGAACTTTAAGTGAGCTTGACTCACCTAGCCGTCCTTAAACGAGCGGAAGTACCTGTTATGGCCACACGGAGCCAGTGTTGCCACTTACAATACAGGCGCGCGTTCCTCTTCCCAGAACTCGCGCCTTTTTCGCACGCGTGCGAGTGTCACGTTTTAGCGGGCTTTGTGTGATTTCTTCTCGTGAGCGATGGGATAGTAATGAAAGGCACGCGGGCTGTAAGATACTCCCCCTGTCAGTGGTAAAACGTTCAAATTAGCTGCTAAATATATGTCAGCACTCTTCATTCCTGAGGTGAGCTCTGTTCCTGTCAGGAGACGAATTCATTAGTCACGAAGGCATGCATATGCTAACTGTTTTTACTCGTTAAAGACGCGTGTAGGTCTTTAAACTTAACATCATTTCTAAAATACAGGATTACAAAACAAAGCAAAGTCAGAAAGTTAAAATGACAACACAGTTGTGTTTTTAAAATTGAGTGACTTTCTGTCATACTCTAATGGCTTTATAGTGAAAACAAATGCCTGCAGATGTTAGGATTCTTGTTGTTAGGACAAAAAGAATCACAGCGCCCTTGGGTGTTAGTCATTTCCCCTCGGCTGTGTAATTAAGGTGGTATTTATGAGACAGATATTAAATGGAGAGTCTCCTGGCAGTGCTGTCAAGCAGGTAACCTCCCTAAGATATGATTAAAACCACTCTCTGTCACGGTAACGACCACTGGGATGCAATCGTTTGGCTGTGCGTCGTGAAACAACCAGCATATCGTAACCAACGAAACCACTCAGCAAAGTTTATTTATTGTTTTATGGTGTGATATATTGCAATTAGGAGCAGGATGCAAAGACAAGAGCCCATTAATGGAGCAGATTTATCTTGTGCCGAAACGTTGGAGAAGAACAGCACCAGATGGCAACCATATCTATAAATAAGTCATGTTTCAGAGAAGGAGATTAGTGCTTTTGAGCTTGTTTTTAATGGTCCCTCGCAGAGATTAAAACATTGCCCCTTAAGCTTTGCAGTGACCTTTTTTTCAGAGGCAGACATGTGTACACAGGTATCATAATTCAAAATTGCTGTGATCATGTATGCTGGGTCGCAGTCTTCAAATTCTTACCATGTCCTTTTTTTGTCTCTTAAGGGTGCCGACGGACTATATTTTCATGCATGTGTGAGCACTAAAGACTGGAAACACAAGCACAAGTGGCAGAGTTTTTTCTTTTTTTCAAAGTTTTTGTCTCTTAAAGGTGCCGACGGACTATATTTTCATGCATGTGTGAGCACTAAAGACTGGAAACACAAGCACAAGTGACAAAGTTTTTTCATTTTTTCAAAGTATAAGTTTGGTAAACTCTGTCCTGCAAATTTGCATAACCAAAGGACATTTGACCAGTAGGTGAATATCACAGATTGTTGACCTTCTGGCTGTTTAAAGAGGTCATTTTTTTAAAGCTTTGTAGTTTGTATTGTTGCGTGGTCAGAAGTAATTTTGTAAAAAATAATGTGATTGCATCTGAAGGCTGTTTTTAAGGTACGAACAGATAGTGCTAACCTTCTTTCATCCCTTGGTTTGCATAGTGTATACAATACCAGTTAACTGTCTCCTGTCTCTAACTTTAGCTGTTCCCAAAACTAACCTCTCCATATACTCAACCCACTGGTACCTATAAATAAACATTTCATCGATTGCTTGAAGCTTTCTGTCCACACAGTAAACACACAGAGCGTCACCTCAAAGTTTGATGCGGATGAACATAAAAGTGCTGATATACATAGAACTTTTTTTCGGTCTCAGAACCGTGGATCAGGGTTTGGTGAGAATAGAGTGGGCTTGGCTCATCAGAACTCTGACATTCAGAGTTATGCAACTTGTTTCCACAGCCTACAGTCCAGTACACCCACCTAAGCCTCCACCTTTATATTTTTCCATTTCTGACAACTGAAAACTTGAGAACTTCCCCTGACTGGTATAATGAGACAGCCCACTTCGCCACTAGATGACTTTGTTTCATTTGGCTCTTCGGCCTCTCTTTTTGTTTGTTGACAAACGGATATAAAATGGCCTTGAACAAAACTGTGACCTGAAGGCTCTCCATGGTGCTCCTTTGTGGTGACTCTTGAGTTCAGTCATTAGCAGTGAGGAGAAAGAACCTGCTGAGAGTGTGAGCCTCTAATGGGAGTTGAGATCTGATTAATCACACACTACACATGGTGCAAATGATCGGACACTTTTTATCTGCACAGTCTGGTGGAGACCTGGACCAAACATCATATATGTCCAGTGAACTGTTATGGCATCTTTTAGAAATGAAAGTGAGGTTTTTTTTTTCAGATTAGATACCTAATGCCATATAATGCAATGCAGATTAGTCAACTACAGCACTACTGCATTACTTAAAATTAAAAAAAATGAAGAACATGTCCAGATGTTCCTGAATAAATTTCAGCAAAAATATTCTGGAAGGAGATTCATGATGTGATGCACTGCAGTGACTGAACCATGCATTGATTAGGTATGAAAAAATTCTCCAACATAAATTAGTTCAGATTTTTGATTAACTGTGTATGAGATGCTCCTACAGTGATCTTTAACCTCTTCGCCCACTCTTCCCCTCCAAACAGGAAAAAGGGCACAGCGGTGAATGCATTTTTGCTCTTCCTTTGGCTGTGTCTCTTTAGGGAAAGTAATCTGAGAGTGCTTTTACCAAAATAATCAATTTTAATGACTGAATCCAGGAGACAACAAAGGGAGCAAACTATGAATGTATACCACACTACCACATACATGGTGCTACCAAACATAACTCAATGAGCAGGCCGATCGCTCCCCAGTGAAATACTGGTAGCATCTCTTTCCTGTGTTCAATCTGTCATATTACCCATGCATAACCTCATCAGTAAGCGCTGAGCTACCATTTTACAGATACATGACTCGCTCTTGAGTTAAGTTTAACCCTCCCCAGGCTGTCTGTGGAGGTCAGGCATTACAGTAAAACAGCTCACTTTTCCCCCCCTACATTTCAGCTGTTCATTTAAAAAAATCTTAATTTGGGGCATGTCTCTGTTGCAGCTACCGACCATGCATTTTGCATGTCCCTCATGGCAACACATCAGTTTTGATTGGCGTCTAATGCTGCTGCGTTTTGACATGGAGGCAGAGTAACTCTGCAGTTGGTAAGCCTGCAGTCATGAGACCACTTTGACTTTATTTGGGTATTAATGTTGTGGGTTACACAGATGTATGTGTTTTTCTGAATGTATGTATTTTGTTATACTTTATGCGGTCTGCATATACCTGTATCTTTTGGCTCACGAATCATTGTGCTCTCTCTGTGTCTGTGCAGGTATGCACAAATCTTGTTTTGCACTGGTAGTTCCAGTAACACTTGAAATTATAGTTTCTTTTTGGAACTGCTGTGATCACCTCTTTTCTGAATTGTTCCACAATTTAAAATCTCTTCATGGAAGTATAGCGGGTAAGTAAGAAACAAGAGAGACTCAAAATTGAGACTCAATTTTACACGTTAAAATCTGCCAAATCAACCCAAAGTCTTTTAGTATAAGGCATCTTGCCAAGATATCGCAAATCACTACTTATTCAGTTATTATTAGTTACATTAGCTATTCATTGTTTTTGTTCATTCTTAATAAGAACTGATTACATTTAAAAGAATGTAGAATGGTTTTCACTGCTTTAGATTCCATTAAAGGTTCTTGAACATGCATTCCTCCGCTGATGCAGACCGGACACTGTACTAAAATTATGTACTAAAACCATACAGTGCAACAATCTGATTAGTCGCATTAGTGAATAAAATACACCAAGCTTGGCCAATATTGTCCAAATCCCAAACAAATGACACAAAAGAACATTTCTGCAATGAGCCAGTTCCTACCGGTCAGTCAAAATCACTTTTGCTTGAGTTGCTGACTGAACCATTGAAGGTTATTACTTTTGTAATTTTAGTCTCCAAATAAAACTGAGAACTGTTGAGCATGTTGACTTGTGCTGACTGATACACATGGCTTTGTTTGTATTTTTTTTTTTTAAATTGATTAAATATTAATTTTGGTAAAATTTTTTGGGTGTTAGTCACCTCTATAGGACCCCGAAAGTCATGAATAATTCTGTAAACACCATTTGAAATCTGAATTTATCTCATTGGCAACAGACTGAATTAACAACAGACTGGAGATTAAATGCGCAAACAAATGCTTTCCCAAAAATGTCTTCCACAGAACTCAAAAAGAATCGTTAATGGAACCGTTGAGGGCATGACATGTTCAAATTGAATCTGAACCAGAATCACAAACATCAAGATTCCTTCCGATTCCCATGTCTAATCACCACATTCGCGAGAAACTGCAGCACCTCGGACAATTCCACACCCGCCCCGCCCTCAGGGAATGATTGACATCTGGGTATCCGATATCTCACCAAGCGGCACCAGCTACATCCAATCAACTGAGGATCTGGGACTTGCAGTCGTTGCCCGTGGATACAACAGGGGGAGCTTCAAAGCAGTTATTTACTGTTGAGAGCGGCAGTCTGACTGGAGGACTCTGACTGGACGGAGGCATCGGCGAATTTCCTGCAGATGGGCTACAAGCGAACCATTTGGGAAGCGCATGGACAATAGTTATCACCATCGCACCTAAAGAAAAAAGCAAACTCCACATTATCTTGTAGATGCTCACCGGCCGCTGATAGAATCTCTGACTGGTGCGCATCTTGTCTGGGTTGCTTTAGGACAACAGCAGGATCTTACATTTCTCCTCTTACAACTGACAAGCTTTTTGTCGGACAAAACGCACGGGGCGAGATGGATAACGAAAAGTACTTGCCAGAACTGATGGCGGAGAAGGATTCTCTGGACCCGTCCTTCCAGCACTCATTGCGGCTACTTGATCAAGGTAAGTCCCGCTGTCTCCTGTCAAACTATTCGGACATACCTCTTAAAATTCTTGTGCACGATGTTGCGTGTTTGTTTCGCGCGGTCACTGGTTGAAAGATTAATAAGTAAGGAGATTACTATGATGATCCTTTTATTTTGTTGTCCTATTGTTGCCCAATTCTCTTATTGTAACATATTTCAACATTCTACAAATACATGCATGTGTATTGTGGCAAGCCGTATTAACAAGAAATACTTTTACTTTATTTAAATCGAGTAATAGCGTCTAGTATTTTTATCAGTATAAAAGTATCAATTCTTTAAACACTAGGCTAGTTCTGGTTTCAGTAGTGTCCAGCTATTTTATCTATTGAATTAGTTACAACAGCTTAGCCATTACATACTAGTACTTACTGTCCCATTTGTTGCTGGTAACAAATTGCATTTTCCCCTCTCAAATATTCGCTAGTATCTTTTCAAGATTTTCTAGTACTAGTTACATAGACACCATACCCTTTTAGTAGACACTAGTGTGTTCCCATTGTTTCTAGTATTGAACCATAAAGTGTCCATTTAGACTAATATTACATATCACAAGTGAAATAAAATGAAACTAGAAATGTTAATAGTGACAGTTGGGATAAATTCTAGTGTACTAGTCACATATTCATGCTAGTGTCATGTTACTAGCGTCTAATTGAATATACACTAATCGCTACTGGAAGTACTAGTAGCTAATTACTAGTAAAACTGAAGAATTGTCACTATTGAATGACTTTCTAGCCAACTAAAGCAAGTAACATAAATAAATACTAGTTAGAGTAATAATGTTAAAACTTTGTACCTGCTTATTGGTATACATTAAAATGAGATAAAATGTTGTCTGCCAGAAGGTTTTGAACTTCATCCTAAATCTGCTTCTTTAAACAATGTACGTGCAAATGTAGGTTAGATGATCTGTTGACGATTTTGCATATGTGTTTTTCTATTCACTGTGAGGAATTAAGCATTTTTATTTCTCAAGAGCTTGAGCTCATTTGCGCTTCTCTAAAGAAGCAGAGCAGATTTGAGTCCAGAGAGAGTGCAGACTCATTAATTAATCCGTTTTAAGAGCGCTTCGCAGAACTGATATTTTTGATAACGAATGTAGCAGGTGCAGTTATTCACATCTCTGGATTGGATGTAAATCTTTTGGGGCTCTCAGGAAAATCGACATCTAATGGAAAGTGTTTAAACACCGGAGCGTTTTTTCTAGTTATTTGTTTTTGAATTTTGTTTTAGAATTTGCATTCCAATGATTTATTTTTAAGACATAAACAGTCTTCCTTGTCTTATATATGAACAGCTTGAGGCAAGTTTGAAGGTTTGGTTTGAAAGTTGGTTTGCAAAGACTCAAATGACTGGTCATATTCAAAATGTTGATGAATGTAGCATGAATCCTGTAGCAAGAAAGTAGGGGAAAAATGGCATTCTGTCTTATAAATTTTTTAATCCACTCTCAGAAATAAAGGTACAACAGCTGTCACTGGGGCAGTACCTTTTCAAAAGGTACACCTTTGTAACTATTAGGTTCTAATATGTACACTTTAAGTACCAATATGTACCTTTAAGGTACCAAAATGGACCCTTTATGTTCAAATAAGTACCTTTTGAAAAGGTACCACCCCAGTGACAGCTGCTGTACCTTTATTTCTGAGAGTGTACCAGTTAAAAAACTTTGTCACATAGCTGTCATAGATTTGCACTCCATCTCTTTCTCTCATCCGACTGCTCTCAGTTGCAATGTTGCACAAGTAATTTACTCGTGAAACAACTTGATGCTATTGCAGAGGCAATGTGCACCTCATCATGCAATCCACTGAAAATATTTCCCAGGATTCAATGGGCAGAATCAGCTGTAGGATCTCCAACTAAAACCACAGAGCTTTAAAAATGGTGTACCAGTGCGAAAGAGAGTCCATTTGCTGCTTTAGGCATGGTGCAGCCATTCTTCAATTAAATCCACACTTATGCAATAGAATGTGTTTCCTGGCTGTTACTCTTGAGCTCACTTTGCCCAAGGGAGTGACTGAAGGTCTAAGAGCTCTAACACACTAAGGCATATGTGGTTTGATAATAAGCTGCAGCATGAGCATAGCATGGAGCATGTTCTTTTTGAGCAACTATTCATATATTAATGGGGAATGGGATTGAGGCTCTTGTTTGAGCATCATTTCTTAAAGTAATAGTCGAAAGTCATTATTTACTCACCTTCATGTTGGTTCAAACCCACATGCTGTGTATTTGTGTAACTGACGTTTTAATTTTTATACTGCATTTGTAAAGTGACCACGGATGTCAAGTTCCAAAAAACAAAACAAGCAAATACTATAAAAGTAGTCAATTTTGTGTTTCACAGGGGGAAAAAAAATAGCATATTGTTTTGTAACTGGGACTGAGAGTATATGTGCAGGGAACAGTGTAAAATTGAATCATAAATGTGTCTTAAACTGAAGAGACTACAAATTTTCACTTTCTATAAGTGGAGTGATGCTTTTTCCTATGCAATATCCAAAAAATGTTTTTTTTCAACTCACGGATTGGGATTGTGGCTAAACTCAAGTATGTCATCAGGCATCAAGCCTGTCTTGCTTCTCAGCAAAAGCTGTGTGGCTCCATCTCTTCATCAAAGACACATCAACATGCCATGGAGGAAGATATTCAGACGAGTTGTGTCACCAGATTTCTGCAGAGACCGGTAGGGTTTGGCGTGAGAACGTCAGTGTTTCTGTCAGAGCGATGAGCTGGGGCTATGACCAGCATAGCAGATAACACATTTTTCACACTTTCACACTCAGCACTTTTCTGCCTTCTCACTCCATCTCGCTCCTTTTCTCTTTAAGAAATTGGAAGGCCTTTTAGCAGCACAATATCTCGTAGTGAGAAGCATGATGACAGAAGGACAGAGTTTAAACCTCTTTTCAGTTGCTGTACCGTTTTCGCTCACAGCAATGAAAACGAGAGAGAGAGAGAGAGAGAGAGAGAAACTGAGCAAGCCCGGGAAGAAAAAGACTGCTTCATAAGTGTATTTGCTCGTTTATTAAGAAAGATGCAATTTGCAAGTAATTAGCTAACATCTCTTAATGTTTTATTGGCAGAAATCAGCATAGCCGTCCTGGGGTTTGGAGATGTTTGTGTGGCTGCTAAGTCTTGAGAAAAACTTGCCGCTCTTATCTCCAGTATACTACAGATGGCTCATGATGTCATGTCGAGTAGCTCTCAACTTAGAATCCTTAACTAAATTATGTAATTGGCAGGAGAAAAGGAAGAAGAAGAGAAAGAAAAAGCGACATAAAAATACACATTCGCACATACATAGGTGTTCACACTGTTTGGCGTGATACACAGGCCGATAAACAAATCTTTGCTGGCTTGAAACAGATGCAGTGGGAGTTTCATTAAACCAGCGCACACCAACAGTCACCAAACTCCCAAATCCTACACAATCTTTTTGCTTAATTGCTTTAGAAAGGCCTTTCTTATAAGCATGTGAGGCGCTAATTAGGTATTTAGTGTAATTATGCTCCATTAAATTAAAAACTGATCCATAATTGTGGCTTAGAAAAGTAAAATGTAATGTTCCAGTAAAGACAACATACCTGAGTTTACTTTTAGTAGCAATGTGTATAGTATTCTACCATATAGAAAGCATTTTTTTTAAAGATGGTTGTGCATATATTGTCAGTGTGGGTATTACTTGATATACATCACAACTAAATGCATAGTAATTTATGCCAGTGTCATTATTGTATTGCAAATGAAGTGCACTAAATGCATCGGCGATTCAGCCGTGTCACACGTTTGCTTCACTTTTGTTCACCACTTGAATATGGCAGGTCCTAGAGGTTGCGTACACATATCCAAAAAAAATACAAATGCATCAAAATACATTAGCCCGTGTATGCTGTATCCCTTGTTGAAGCAGAGAGAAATAAATGCTTGTGCAAATTCCCAAAGCTCTGAGCACAGCATGTACTGTGTAAGATGGTCTGTAAGATTCATTTAAGATTCAGGAAGAGACATTGATTCCTGCTATGATACAGAGATCTGTAGAAAAAAAAAGTTTTTTTTTCCTTCCTTCTCTGCCCTTTGGTCCGTGGCTGTATGCCGGCTTACAAAACCACCCACCAGCAAACAGAAAGAGCGCCTGACAGTGCATCAAATGCCTTGTGAACGGAGATAGATGGAGACAGTTAGAGAGATAAATTGCAAAGAGAATGGCACTTGATTGAGATAATCATAACTGTCTCACAGACGCCCGGGGCAGCGTTAATATATTATCATGTGCGTACATGAATAGCTGTTGCTGAGAGTTTCTGATCTGAGATCAGGTCAGTTGGTGCTAATAGTACTGGAGAAGATAGAATAAAGAAAACAGATCTGGGCTTAGTTTTAACGTATAAATGCTCACTGGCAGATTGGACAGATCTTTAAAAACTGTTTTTAATGATTCAGGGTTACGTTACATCTCTTACCTATAATTCTATGAGCAATCTTATGTTTTTTTATGACAACATTACTTCAACATACTGTAGATAATGCATCACGCACCTCTTATATTTACTACTCTCTTTTATTGCAGGACAGATGTGCTACTCTCTCAAATTCAAGATTAGGAGAGATTTTTATTCCTATTTTGAAAAAAAATAGGGTTTTATTTTTGTGATTTAATAATGCATGCATCAGAGTATTGTAAATATAAAACTTCAATAGTAAATAGTAAAACTAAAGCTTCAAAATGATGTACATAAAATACAGTACAGAAAGATAGAGAAGTTACAATCAATGTATCCTACAATAAAAATCAACAAACATGTCTGTGATTGGTTACATTGCTCAACGCTACAAGAACATGTTGTAAATAGAAATCTTTAATGCTATTCACAGAGTTCTCACACAAATACAAACCGAACCGAATTCACCCAAGACTCTGTATAAGCGGTACAGCAGAAAAGCTGGTATTGTTAATTATTTTTTAAATGTAAGTATCAACTTGGTACCAAAGCACTACTACTTTTGACAACACTACATCAGAAGGATAAAAACAATGGTGTTTGCTCTACAAATGAATGCAAAGCAAACTAGAGAAATGCAAAAGAACAGAATGCTTTAGTGTTTTATTTGCATAAATTCGTTTTCCTCAAACATTAATATCCTTGTAACGAGTTGCCAGAGGTTGGCTTAAAAAGCATCCATAATTCCTTTATCTTGCTGTTCTTTTTATTTTTCGTATTGCTCTGTCACTACTTGATCCTGCTTAGGCAGTTAATGACAAGTACTTATTACAGGATGTCTTTTCACTGAAAGGATTTTAGACATGCAGCAATGCACTCTCTCTTATTCACTTTTCCTCTGTGTGAAGTGAGAACTGTTTCCTGAGAGACTCAAATTGTTCCTCATAAAATCTAATGACTGCTCGTTAACTGCAGTCAACACATATTGATTTTACCCTTAACATCTGATTAAGGTTCCTAGTTATGTCAAAGAAATGACTAGCCAGTGTAATTTACTGTGAGCTGTGTTTTATTTCCCAGCGTTGCGCTGGGTGATCATCTCCAAGGGACAAATAATATTTAATGGTGAAGTATGTCATTTCCTCCACCATTAGCAGCACCAAAGCAGGTCTGCACAAAAGTTTTTCGTCTTCCTTTGCTTAGTCCCACCTCAAACTCAAGCCAATGTCAAATCTCCTCAAACAGACTGCAGTTTCATTTCATGCCGCTAGCAGTGCAGAAATGGCACACTTCACCTTTAACGACCAAATAAATCAGTTTAAGAATCATGAATCAGGTTTACAGGACTTTTATTAAAGGGAGTAACCAGTGCGTGTCATGTGTGACATTGTTTTCAGAATCTATTTTTACGTTTGTATTTACTAAAATGCAATAGATGTTTGCGCGTCACCTCAGATTATGCCATCCCGATCTCAAGCCGCAGTCGTTTCGCGGCTCCTCTACAGGTGTAATCATCTCCAGCGGGCCTTGCGTGATGGGATGGGGGATTTTTAAAGCATTCTCTTCCCCCATAAAACGCAGCGGTGTGGAAAATGTGCCACACTTCTCATTTTCTGTTTGAGGGTAGAAAAGAGTGGCATTTTTTGTGTCTGCGTTTGTCAGTCTCAGCAGTTTCCGTGTGGGGGCTTTCTCAGGTCAGCTCGAAAAACAAATGAGCCTGGAATCTCAGACGCCGAGCACTGATTCGACACCATGGGTCAGGGATAATGAGCTGGAGTGTGTAGTTGTGAAATACTGTCTCTGCATGTTTGAGGAAGAGAGGCACTCCGTTCCACCTACCTTCCTCTGCATCTTGCCCTTGAGAACTGCAAATCCGTAATGTGATATGTAGTCTTGTGGTCTTACCAAACAACCTGTGGTGACCAATAATTCCCCTCGACTGCAATATTTCCATAGGCTGCTGAGAGAGAACCTGATTCTGTCCGGTTCACCCAAAAACGAAAATCCTGTCTTCATTAATACATTCCTATGTTGTTCGAAACTCATCAAACCTTTTCTAAGAGTATTTTGAAGAGATTCAAAGCTGTTTCCCATACATTGAATGTGTATTGAGGCTATGTACATTACTGTTCGAAAGTCAATTGATCAAAAGTGTCAGTAAAGACATTTATAATGTTATAAAAGATTTCTACTTCAAAAAAAAAAATCTGTTCTTTTGAACTTTGTATTCCTTAAAGAATCCTGAAAGAAAATGCATCATGGTTTTTAAGCAGCAAAACTGTTTTCCACATTGAAAATAATTTTTTTTTTCTTGCCCGGCAAATTGCAATAGAAAGATTTAGAAGGATCATGTGAAACTGAAGAATGGAGTAATGATGCTAAAAATTCAGCTTTGCTATCACAGGTATAAATTACATTTTAAGATATATTCAAACAGTTATTTTAAGTTGTAATAATATTTCAGAATATTGCTGTTTTAACTATATTTTTAATCAAATAAAAGCAGCCTTGTTGAGCAGAAGAGACTTATTTCAAAAACATTAAAAAAAATTTATCAAACCCAAACTTTTTGAAAAAAAAAATTTGAATTTGAATACATTTAAAATAAAAAATCATATATACTGTATAGAAATTTGGCTTGTTAGTTTCCATTCTGGGACATGAAAATCAGTAACATTTGGTGATTTTGTACTTTCAGCTCTGTTTAATTTTACTATGTTTAAATCCATTCTGCAAATTTACCCCCAAAATCCATGCAGTCTGCGGATTCCGTCTGGGTCGACTTAGGGCTTCAGAAGACTTAATTCTGTCACATGATGACACAGTTTTCATTTTTGGTCGAACTGTTCCTTTAAATAATGCACAGGCTTTTTGTTTACAGCTTTAGGACAGATGTGACATGGGTTCGATACAGCTAAACGATCCCAATCTGTGCTCAGGAGTGTTCGGTACTTACATTAGGGAGCTCACGGTGAGGCTGTCTGGCAAACCTTCAACCCACGGCACCCTAATGTTAATCTAGGCCACCAATCCACCCCTGTGGTGCTCCCATCCTCATTTATACAGTATTAATCTTTTATCGCTGCAGGATGTTAATGTATCGCTCAGAAGAGCAAGGGACAGTACAACAGCAGCCCTGGATAACAGAGGATTAGAGAGACACTGAGAGAGAGAGAGCGAGAGAGACAGAGAGAGAGAGAGAGAGAGACTCTGTTAATCAGTATGTCTTTGTGCTCCGGGCTACAGTTTGAATAAGGCCGCACTCCTCCGTGGGGAGAAAGTTATTTATGAAGGACTGCCACCAAATTAAATTTCAAAAGGCAGGGAGAAGGCAATAGGAGAACGAAATGGAAGGATGAAATTGGAATTGTAATGGGTGAAAAAATAGGAGGCGGGAAAACAAGCAGGACAGATAGGAAACAAATAAAGCTGGAATGAAAGAAAGACGAGAAGTAGAATATGATAGTACGTAAATAAGACGGTTCTTCATGGTGCTTGTGTTTGCTGTGCGACTGAAGATGGCTCTTGGATACAGGCGGCACAGTGGAGACTCTTTTGGCCAGCGGATATCTGGCAGTGGGGCCTCATTCGTTGGATTTTCTGGGTATCACTGGAAGGCGGGGCGCGCATGAGTGTGATTTCAGAGAGAGCTGCGATCTTCACACTTCGAAAGGCGTTTTTTGTCTCTTTTCACAACACAGGGTGTTTCTCAGATCCAGATGCTTTCACTAGGAAGCTGAAAATCTCCTGAATTACTCACAGTATGAGTGTGATTGTGTGTGCTGAGATAAAGTGTGGATTACATTGACACTAGCTATGTTTCCATCCACCTATTTTTATGTGAATTTTGGGGTATAATTACGTAAAAAAATGCTGGATGGAAGTGCCAAGATGCGTGCATATTCTAAAAATGTCCATTAAAAAACCTTATGGACTTTTTTGAGGTGGCACATTTTTTTTTATCCGATATGAGGGCATGCGTGTGAACTATGATGCATACACATTTATGGAAAAAGTTCTCAATGGCTCAAAAGTCACATGCCTCAACAGATCATGTGATTGGATAACCGAACTAACCAGCACAAATGTTATTTTACTAATTTTAAAATTCCTGAGCCAAAGTCTGTCATCAAAATGATTTGGTATAATCACCTCCCATAACTGTCTCACACGATTACATTCCCAAACATCAGGAATTTGAATGCAAAAGCACAGACAGCTATGGATGGGCCAATCGGTACCTTTTATCGATACCGATACCGATACTGCTTATTGATACCGGTACTTATCGATACTGTTATTGATACTATTTGGTGCAAAAAGATATGAAGTGAAAAGTTGTCGAAAATTTCAAGTTATTTTATTACTGCTGAACTTTAGCAACTGTATTAAAACTCTTCAGTCAAGAGCAGTGAGTAATTTTTCTCTTTGTTTTATTTTATTAACATTAAAGGAATAGTACACAAAAATGAAAATTGTGTCATCATTTACCCACTCTCATGTTGTTTTAAACATGAATGAGTTTCTTTCTTCCGTTGAACATAAAATGTTATTTTGAAGAATGTGGGAAATTAAACCAGTTGCGGTACCCGTACTTTTTTGTCTACTTTAAAGTCAGTGGGGACCAGCAACTGTTTGGTTACCTACATTCTTCAAAATATCTTCTTTTGTGTTCAGCAAAAGAATAAATAAAAATTAATACATGTTTGGTACAACACGACTGAGTAATATAACATAATTTTAATTTTTGGGTGAACTATCCCTTTAATGACAAGCGGCATGTTTAGTACTGCCGCTTTAAGAGCTGCACGCATCTGTTTTTCTCTCAACTGTTTACTTTCACTTTAGACATTTATATGTAAACCTTGTGTGTTTTTGACAGTATTAGCGCAATCAGATGATAACTAAGATAACTAAGTTAGTGACCAGCCTTTTAGTGTACGGACGCTTCAGGTGTATGTGCTCTGAATAAAGCACGTTAGAACAGCACGCAAATGAAATGTTAAACCGGCAAGGCTTTAAAGCACGCGGAAAAAATGTAATGTTTTATGACGCTAATAAGTCTCGTGAGTGTAACTCTACCGAATCAACATTTGATGTGAATGTGTCTCACGAGTTTCAGTTGTAGCTGGAGCCGTGAGACATAATACAGCGCATTGCTTGAGGTAACTTAGATGTTGTGTTTTGTTAGTAAATGTTTAATTATATTACTGGTGTTGCCTCCTTCGTTCACTATTACACTATATTGCATCTGACACTGGTGTCGCTTAGTTTTGTAACGTGAGCCCACACTTTCAAACGTTTCACTCTTGCCGTGATGACTGATTGCACACAAACACACACAGCACATGTGCATGGATATCACATGCACGCCGAGCAAACGTCGGCCACATCATTCAGTGAAGGAAAATGACCAGCAGCAGCTTCTAATTCTCGTTAAGGGGTCATATGATGCGATTTCAAGGTTTTCCTTTCTCTTTGGAGTGTTAAAAACTGATTGTGCATAGATAAGATCCCTGAAGTTGCAAAGACTAAAGTCTCAAAACCAAAGAGTTATTCTTTATCAAAGTTAATACTCGTCCACGCCTACCTAAAACGGCTCATTCTAAAACGCCCCCACATACCTACATCACTATGTGGAAATATTTGCATAACGTCGCCCAAATGTTCACGCAAAGAAAGAAGGCGTGATTTCAGTAACCGCAGTTAGCGTTGAAGCAGCCATATCAGGGAGACGCAGTGTGTTTCTAGGCGAAAGCAAAACCACTTTATTTCACCTTCCGAAAGTAGATGCATTTAGGAAACTTTAAAGTACTGACAACAGACACAAGCAATGCATTTATGGACGAAGGGCTTCGGGAACTAGGAGAGAGGTAATTCTGACATTTGCTATGACATTGGCGCTTCGAATCAGCTCACGTTTTGTTTAGTTCAAGTATTTGATATTGACGGTTTCAACTGCGGGGGAGTTTGCGCAGCGGGGTGTGTGTGTGCGAGCGAGCGAGGCGAGCGAGAGGAGAGAGCGAGAGAGGCAGGCGAGCTGTGTGTGTGTGTGTGTGTGTGTTTTCTGTCCGTGCGCGCGCAGCTTTTTTTCTGCGATTATGATTTGGGCGAGAGAGATGCGAGAGAGCGGTCACATCACAGTGGAGTCAGCTGTCTTAGCTGTGGCTTGTGTACTGCAAACACATTCCAGTTTCATCACTGTGTCTGTCACGTGACTCGTTCCCCTTTCGGGCTCTGTCTTTTACATTTATTTGAAAGCTGAAGCTCCGATTATGGTAAGGGGCGTTACATTTACAACGAGCGCTTGCGGTGTTCGGCCAATCACAAAGCACTAGGTCAGCTGGCCAATCAGAGCAGACCACGCTTGTCAAAGGAGGGGGCTTTGTAAAAAAACGAAGCGTTTGAGAGAGGCAGGACAAAGAGGACCTACAATAATGTACAGTATTTTGAACATTAAAGCATGTCGTCAACATATTCTGTTACACTAAATACACAAAATAATGTTTTTTTAGCATCATATGACCCCTTTAACACTGAAGTATACGGAAATAAAACAACGCAAGTATCGATAACAGTATCGTTTTTCCTGAAGCTTATCGGTATTCCGGTATTAACCCAATTACGTACTGGTCCAAAAAAATACCGGTTCTCGGTGCCCATCCCTAATGAAAGCACATTTTGCATTTCGTCTTAACGCAAGTCATATATTATGTTGGAACATTTAATTTGTATTATTGGTACTTTGCTCCAATTTCCAAGGAAGTGAGGAATTTATTCTCTTCAACACATGGGATGGAAACAGAGCTTAATTCACAATTTTTTATGCTATATTTTAAAGTTTGAGTTAGGGCTGAACGATTCATTGCATTTGCGATAATATAACGATATGAAAAAAAAAAACGTGATTGTCAATCGCAGAGGCTGCGATTACACTCGGTCACGTGGCACGCGAGAGTAAAGAGGTGTGTTCGACATGAAGATCGATCGGTGTATGACAGCAAAGTACAACGAGAGAAAGCAGACGGGGAGACTCGCTCTATTTGATTGCTAGCAGGCTTTGATGGCACACACCATCTAAGCAGCGCTGCTTCAAGTCGAACACATCTAAGCAGTCTTCAGAGGAAGCATCAAGTTGGCATGCTACAGTGTTGCCAAGTCCACGGTTTGGGAACCCCTCCAAAAAAATGGTGGATCCCCCCCTGGAAACGAGATTGGGCTAGTTTTGAGTAGCAATTTAGCGGGTTATGTTGTGAAAACCTGGCAACCCTGGCATGCTACACGCGGAAATGTTTGAAAGCGTACATTATGAACGTACTTCAAAACGGCACATTGAAATTACTCAAGCAGTAACAGTTACGGTGCATTTCATTACTGAAGACTTCGACCTTAAAATAATATATATTTATTTAAAAATAATGAATAGATTTAGAATAGAATGAGAGAGAATAAAGAATATATGTTTATAGGTTTAAAGGGGGGCGTGACCAAAAATGTTTGAGAACCACTGGTCTAAAGTTATCAGACAGTGTTTAAAATGTGCAGTCCACATGTTTACATATGTTTATTACAGTGACTTTGAATTACCTAATGTAGTGTGGTAAAGCAACAGATTTGTTTTTATATTTCTGCAATCTACTTTAGTTTGTGTGATTTGTTACTGACTTTCATATAAATTTTTACACCAGGCTTTATTTGTCAGTGCTTTATGTTGTCATAATTATTACATGCTTACAAGGTTGGAAGTTCAACAAATCAGTCAATATACTGTGATTGTAGTTGTTAAATAAAAATGTAATTCATATCAATTCATGCATCACCTAATTTCATCGTAACATATAGGCCCGGCCTACAGAAAAGAACATTTATGTTTAATCTATCTAATATTGTGTTGGTCATACTATACAATGATTTATAGCTTGTCGTTGTTGAATAATACAGAACATAAAGAGCTTTAAATAATAATTGCATATTAAATCGCAATCGCAATATTGGTAAAACAAATCGCAATTTGATTATTTTCCAAAATCGTTCAGCCCTGAAAGTTCATATGAAAGGAATAGTTATCCAAAAAATCTGGCTCATAAAAATTTCTAATCCCATTCCCTTCCTCATCTTCCCTGTTATTTCCTTCCTTCCTTCTAGAGTAGCTATGAATAAAAGTGGCAAAAAGGCCCAAATAATAGATTTTCAGTATTTTAATTTTCCTCGCTTGTGTTGACCACTTGACACGAAGGGTTTTGTTGTTATTTTCTTTTTATAATTGGCCTTTACTTGGAGTGGAAAAAAGTGTTTAGCCACAATAAGCTATGCATGATTGAACAGAGTTAATTTGATCTCTAACTATATACAGTCCAGCAGCACTGAAACTTTTTACTTTTTATATCACTCTGGTTTTCTGTGCTTATACCTGTTACAGGGCTGACGAGACATGAGACGTGCGGATCCAGGTGCAAAGCTGTATTAATAGACATGGTAGAGACAGGCAAGGGTCAGATAATGGCAACAGGTATGTAGAAGGCAAGACACAAGAATAATCCAGGCTAGCGTGGTTAAGATTGGAGAACAGGATCAATAGGCGCGAGTAGAGGGATAAGTCCAGGTACAAGGCAAGGTTCAGGCAGGGGCAAACAGTATCAGAATAGGGCAAGACAAGAGGGGGAATCCAAGGTACACAGGCGAAGATCAGGATACAAGAAAACAGACAAGGCAAGACTAAGCTAAGGCTATGGAAAGTAAACAGGCTCCGTAGAGTTGCTATCCATAAGAGAGTGATAAATGCTATACAATACTCGGCAGCATGACGGGGATCAGAGTGAGTGTTATAATAGGAAGGTGTGATTGATGACAGCTGTGTGCAATCAGTGTTGTGTGTGTGTAATCAGTGCAATGGAATAGTCCGGGTGAAGTGCAACAGTGGTGTGGTGCAAGAGTCCATAATAGTGGAAGGGTGACCTCTGGTGGCAAGCATACGGAAGTTCGTGGACCGGATTCGTGACAGAAACACCCAAAGCGCGGATTACAGACGTCCAAACACTATACGATCAAGTGGGCGGTGGTGGAGGGAGGTGGAACAGGGGGAGGGAAGGGAGGGCCCAGGGCCAGTGGGAAGTGGGAAAGACCAGGGACCAGAGTCGGGGAGCAGAGGAGCCGGTGGAGCGGCCAGTACAGGTGGAGTGAGGGACACCACAGCAGAGCAGACGGGACCGAAAATCCCCACGACGGAGCAGAAGACCACCAGAACCAGAAAGCAGACCACCACAGCGAAGCAGAAGACCACCAGAGCCAGACAGAAGACAACCACGGCGGACCAGAAAGACCAGCGAGCCAGACCGTAGACCACACGCGAGCAGGAGGACAACCACGGCAGAGCAGCGGAGCCGGGACCCATTGGCAGAGCGATGGGCAGAGAAAACAGACGACAGCCAACACGGCAGTTGCATTCCTGGTTGCAGGGACCAAGGAGGGACACAAGAAGCTCTCAAAGTCTCTTGGGCAGTAACAGCGTAAAGGGACCAGGCACAGGAAGCTTATATCTCTGGGGCTCATGACAGGAAGGTTTAGGGTTAAAGACGGGGTTTTGGGCTTGACAGACAGACAGTTTCAGTGTGACAGATAAAGGCAGAGAGTTCAGAAACAGCTCTTGAATGGGTTGAGACAGGGTATACGTCGCAAATGGCGCTTTCGCCATGACAGGAGGGACAGAGAGTTCAAGAAGAAACTGCTTGGCCGGAACAGAACGGCAGAGCGTTTCACAGATGGGCTTCCATAGCCATGACAGGACAGGCAGAGCGTTCACGGACGGCCTCCATAGCCGTGACAGGACGGACAGAGAGTTCACAGACAGCCTCCTTGGCCGGAACAGAACAGGCAAAGAGTTCAAAGATGGCTTCCATAGCCGCGACAGAACGGACAGAGAGTTCACAGACGGCCTCCACAGCCATGACAGGACAGGCAGAGAGTTCACAGACAGCCTCCTTGGCCGGAACAGAACAGGCAGAGAGTTCACAGGCAGCCTCCTTGGCCAGAACAGGACAAACAGAGAGTTCATAGACGGCCTCCTTAGCCGGAACAGAACAGACAGAGAGTTCATAGACGGCCTCCTTGGACGGAACAGAACAGGCAGATAGTTCATAGACGGCCTCCTTAGCGTGACATGATGGAAGAGAGTTCACAGACGGCGCCATAGCCGTGGCAGGGCCAGGATGAGATTCACAGAGAGACCTCTTGGCCCGGACACAGAACAGGCAAGAGAGTTCACAGAGGCCTCCTTGGGCCGGAACAGAACAGGACAAAGCGTCACAGATGGGCTCCAACAGCCGTGGACAGGACGGGCAGAGAGTTCATAAGGGGTAACACTGACACTCTGAGGTTCTGCGCGGATGCCGTACTCTGGAGGTCTAACATAGGACCATCAGGGAAATAGGGAGAGTTTCATAACGTTCATTCGACTATAAAATGACAGGCTGCGAGTGCCTGATGCCGCCACACCGTACAAGGCGTTGAAGCGATCGCCGCCGCCTAGGGGTTCTGCAGCAACCGCGCCACTCTGGAGAAGCTGCAGGCGCCATCGCTCTGAGGGAAACAGCAGCGAACTCCACTACCCCTGGGAGGTTCTGCAGCAGCACAGCACTCTGGAAACATATAGTAGGGCCGCTGTTTCAGAGTTCGTGGTGGTGTATGCGTCAATACACCATAAAGCGATCCCTATTGTGAGAAGCGCTAAGACAGGGGAATTAGTTCAGGAACTGGAGGGCTAGAGTGAGTGGGTTTGGGAATACCGGCTGCACGTGCAGTCACCAATGGTGGGTCCTCCACGCTGGTTGCCAGTCTGAGATACTGAGGAACAATCCTTGAGGATATGGGTGCCACAGACAGGAAGTGACAGGACTCGGAGTGAACAGACGTGATGTGACGTGACCCTGGATGATCAGCTGTGATGTGACCTGATTCATGAAGATCAACTGACTTGACTTGACTCATGAAGATCAGTTGTGACTTGACTCATGACGATCAACTGTGACTTGACTTATGACGATCAACTGTGACTTGACTTGACTCATGACGATCAACTGTGACTTGACTTATGAAGATCAGCTGTGACCTGACTCATGAAGATCAGCTGTGACGACTTATGCGATCAACTGTGACTTGACCAGATTCATGATAATAAACTGTGACTCGATTTGATTTATGACGATCAACTGTGACTTGACTTGACCCATGAAGAAAAGCTGAGACTTGACTGGACTCAGGAAAATCTGCTGTGACTAGACTTGACTCATGAAGATCAACTGTGGCTTGACTTGCCTCATGAAGATCTGCTGTGAGTTGATTTGACTCAGGAGGATCAACTGTGACTTGACTTGACTCATGAAGATCAGTTGTGACTTAACTTGACTCAGGAAGATCTGTTGTGTCTTGACTTGACTCATGAACATCTGTTGTGACTTGACTCATGAACATCTGATGTGACTTGACTTGACTCATGAACATCTGTTGTGACTTGACCTGACTCAGGAAGATCAACTGTGACTAAACTCGACTCAAGAAGATCAGCTGTGACTTGACTCGACTCAGGAAGATCTGGTTGTGACTGACTTGATCATGAACATTGATTTGACTTGACTCATGAACATCTGTTGTGACTTGACTTGACTCATGAACATCTGTTGTGACTTGACTTGACTCATGAAGATCTGTTGTGACTTGACTTGACTCGTGAAGATCTGTTGTGACTTGACTTGATTCGTGAAGATCTGTTGTGACTTGACTTGATTCGTGAAGATCTGTTGTGACTTGACTTGACTCGTGAAGATCTGTTGTGACTTGACTTGACTCGTGAAGATCTGTTGTGACTTGACTTGACTCGTAAAGATCAGCGGTGGTTAGACTTTACTCATGATGATCAACTGTGACTTGACTTGACTCATGAAGATCAACTGTGACTTGACTTGACTCATGACGATCAACTGTGACTTGACTTGACTCATGAAGATCAATTGTGACTTGACTTGCCTCACGAAGATCAACTGTTATTTGACTTGATTCATGGCGATCAACTGTGACTTGATTTGACTCAGGATTGGCAGCTGTGACATAACGGGGCGCTGTTGTGTCCGCCTTTTTGCGATCAGGCTCCGCTGTCGCCGCCATTTTGTGAGCATGCTCTAGTGCGGCCGCCATTACATGAGTGGGTACTGGGGTCGCATTCCTCCGCGATATCCACAGTGAATGCTGAACCAACAGATAATAGAGCATAGTCCATAAAATCACTTAGAGACGAACGAGGACCCTCATGAATCACTCGTGATTTTACAGACTGGTTAAGGCCATCACAGAAGAAGTCAATTAACACGCAGTCCGGTAATTCTGAGACATTAGCCAAAGCCAAATATTCCGTAATGTAAACCTCAAGTGATCGTGTGCCCTGCTTGAGAGCTAGTAGCAGAATCGCTGTGTTCATACCTGGCCAATGTCCTTTGGAAAAGCCGCTGGATCCTTGAGTGGCCGAGTATTCTGTTACGGGGCTGACGAGACGTGAGACGTGCGGATCCAAGTGCAAAGCTTTATTAATAGACATGGTAGAGACAGGCAAGGGTCAGATAATAGCAACAGGTATGTAGGAGGCAAGACAAGAATATATCCTAGGGCTAGCGTGGGTATACGATCGGCAAACAGAATTAACAGGGCGAGACTAGAAGGATAAATCCAGGTACAAGGCAAGGTCCAGGCAGGGGCAAACAGTATCAGAATAGGGCAAGACGAGAGGGGGAATCCGAGATACACAGGCAAAGATAAGGACACGAGGAAACAGACAAGGCAAGACTAAGCTAAGGCTATGAAAAGTAAACAGGCTCCGTAGAGTAGCTATCACTAAGAAAGTGATAAATGCTATACAATACTCGGCAGCTTGACGGGGATCAGAGTAGCGGTGTCTCATTTAGAAGGCTGCACCCTCCAGAGGTCGAATCCTCTAGAGGTCGCATCCTCTGTAGGATGCATACGAAGTGTCCTCAACCTAGAATTAAACGAGACGGCCTTCGTAGGACGGGCGGAAAAGGAAACCGGAAGTATCACGTTGCTATGCCAACACATTTAGAGCATCGTTGTGACTTTTGTGATTTACTTTCCGTAAATTTGGAAAGTAATTTGAAAAAAAAATGCTTTTACTTGTTTTATTTTGTTCAATGTTTGAGGAGCTGCAGCGTACCTACAGCAGGCATCTATTAGAGAAAAAAAGGAGGAGGATATTAAAAACAAAGTTTATCAGTTTTTACCGAGGCGAATTAAGGTAAATTGTAAACACCACATCTGCGCTTGTGCTGTGTACATCTGCCGGCACCGGCATTTTATAAATTAACGACGGTTGTTCACGGCGACGCAAAGAATTGAGGGTTATCTGTAGCAGCGAAGGATACACCTCATGCATCCTCCGAATTTCTGTGAAAGAAGGTCGCATTCGGAGTGTCCTACTTGCTTTTCTGAAATGAGACAGCCTCGATGACGTATGCAGCCTTCGAATGCGACCTCCGGAGGACGCAGCCTTCTAAATGAGACACAGCTAGTGAGTGTTAGTGTATATAGGGAAGGTGTGATTGATGACAGCTGTGTGCAATCAACTGTGTGTGTAATCAGTGAAATGGACGATGGGAACTGTAGTCCGGGTGAAGTGCAACAGTGGTGTGGTGCAAGAGTCCATAGTAGTGGAAAGGTGACCTCTGGTGGCAAGCAGACGGAAGACCACGGACCGGATTTGTGACAGAGCCCCCCCAAGGAGAGGCTTCCAGACACTCAAAACACTATACGATCCAGGTGGGCGGTGGAGCGGAGGTGGAACAGGGGGAGGGACGGAGGGCCAGGTCCACGTGGAAGTGGAAAGACCAAAGTTCATGGACCGGATTCATGACAATACCAGACAGACTGTCAGTCTGTGTGTTAGTGGTGAGGATTTTACAGTTACTTTTTCCTACATTTATACCAATAGCTGACAACAAGTGACTGTCTTTAATGAGTAACTGAATCATTCAAATATGTTAAATGATTAATTAAAAAAAGTATTCATTTAGGAATGAAACAAGTGACTTTTCTTATGCGAGTCATTGATTTACTCAACCATTTTTGCTATACGTAGAGGTTTTAAATATGTATTTTATATACTACTTTATATTGCTTTTATTGTTTTGAAATTGCTGTTCTATTATTCTTGTTTTCTAAATCTTAAAAAAGTGTAACGCATATAGCCTTTGACAGCATGCATTAAAAAAATATTATAGTTTGGGTTTAAAAACTTAATTTAAGAGATATTCTCTGAAATAATTTTTTTTAATAAGATATTTAGACATCTTTACTGGAAAATGAGACAAATACCAATGAATACTTTTTTTTGTTTGGCAGTGAAAGTGTAATTTGACGTTCTGCTCGAGGAATCCAATGTTTTTAACAATGAAGGTTATGAAAGTGTGAAATTTTTATTTTTTTCATGCATTTTTTTCTTTCTGTCTAATCAGATGAGGAAAGTGTCAGGATAAAATAACGCTTGTAGTGGTCAGGGAAGGGCCTTGAAAAGTCAAACCTCTCTGTCTGTCTGTCTCCTACTCTACTCTCAGCTCATTACCGAATAACTTGTCTTTCTACAAAAGCCTGAAAATCCACTTAAGTTTCATTTACTGATATCCTGTTTCTTCGCCTCTGTGCTATTAAAGATTTATGCCCCTCCATAACCCGGCAAGATCGTCACTTTTGCCCATTATACGCTATAACGGTGTGAGTGATGTTGTTCCTCTTGTGGATGAGGGTCTAAAAGCTCTGTGAGAGAAGCTTTATGCTGTTATTTATTTTTTTATACAGCCATGCAAAGAGGAGACGAGCTTCCTCTGTCCATTTCCAATGGCTCCTGCAGGTCTGGTTTGCTCTGCCGTGAAAACATGATTACAAGGCATTTTTCCTATTTATAACATGGTCAATAAAATCCCAAATAATTATTGCAACAATTATACACTCGAATTGTTGGGCCCCATGCTGATGCAACACTTTTGAATGCTAATGAATTATGGGTAATCCGAATACAGATGATATATGCATTTTCTCATAGTCTGTAAGGGTCCATTATTCCGCTATAATATTATTTTTTATAGAATTTTCTCCAGAAGTCCATGTCAAGCTTTCTTGAACCAAAAGTTAGAATTTTAGTTTTGCTTGTCAATCATCCCCCAGCGCTCTGACCCTGTATATTAAATGGGCTATTTTTGTTATCACACCTTAGGATTTTTGATTTATGACTAACAGCTATGCAGTTGGTAAATACTGAATATGTACTGATGTGAATCATGGGCAGTCATGCAATAAATGGATAGTTCACCCAAAAATGAAAAATCTGTCATTAATCACTTACCTTCATGTTGTTCCAAACCTTTATGAGTATCTTCTGTTTAACAAGTCAAGTCACCTTTATTTATATAGCGCTTTTAACAATACAGATTGTCAAAGCAACTGTACAGCATTAATTAGGAAAATAGTTGTCATTAATGCAAAATTACAATAGAAAACATTAATTTTTCGGTTAAAGGCAGTTCATCATTGAATTCAGTGATGTCATCATCCAGCTCAGTTCAGTTTAAATAGTATCTGTGCAATCAAGTCGACAATATTGCTGGAAATTAAGTGTCCCCAACTAAGCAAGCCAGAGGCGACAGCGGCAAGGAACCAAAACTCCATCGGGGACAGAGTGGAGAAAAAACCTTGGGAGAAACCAGGCTCAGTCGGGGGGCCAGTTCTCCTCTGGCCAGACCAAACTGGAAGTTCAAGTCCAGGCTGCAGCAAAGTCACATTGAGCAGAGGACTCAACTGGTTCCCGTGTTCTTGTCCCGGTGGCTGTCTAGGAGACAAGGTCTTTACTGGGGATCTGTCTCCGAGGCTCATCTAGTTGTCCTGATCTCCACTGACATTCAGGGCTGTAGAGGTCATCTCTAGTTGCTGATCCACCATTTGGGCTGGATACGTACTGGTTCTGGGTGGACTGCAGTGACCATATGATCTGGATACAGACTGGATCTGGTGGCTACTGTGACCTCGGAATAAGAAAGAAACAGACTAATATTATCGTAGATGCCATTCTTCGATATAGCAAGTACAGGGTGTTATGGGAAGTGTTCCCGGTTCCGGTTGTCCTAATTAATGCAGCTTAAAAATCATTTAACGGATTTGAATATTAAAAATGTGTTAGTGTGTTATGTGTAAGCAGGTTAAAGAGATGGGTCTTTAATCTAGATTTAACTGACAGAGTGTGTCTGCCTCCCGAAAAATGTTATGTAGGTTATTCCAGAGTTTGGGCGCTAAATAGGAAAAGGATCTGCTGCCCGCAGTTGATTTTGATATTCTAGGTATTATCAAATTGCCAGAGTTTTGAGAACGCAGCGGACGTGGAGGACTATAATGCAATAAGAGCTCGTTCAAATACTGAGGTGCTAAAACATTAAGGGCTTTATAAGTAATAAGCAAGATTTAAAAATCCATACGATATTTAATAGGGAGCCAGTGCAGTGTTGACAGAACCGTGCTAATATATGGTTCATATCTTCGGATGGGTTTCTAGTAATGAACTCTAGCTGCGGCATTTTGGACCAGCGGGAGGTGTTTTTATGAAGCGTGCAGAACAACCACCCAATAAAGCATTACAATAATCTAACCGTGAGGTCATGAATGCATGAATTAACATTTCTGCATTTGACATTGAGCATAGGTCGTAATTTAGATATATTATTGAGATGGAATAATGCAGTTTTTCAAATACTAGAAATGTGGTTTTCAAAGGAAATATTGCTGTCAAATAGCACACCTAGGTTCCTAACTGATGATGAAGAATTGAAAGAGCAGCCATCAAGTCTTAGAGAGTGATCTAGGTTATTATATGCAGAGTTTTTAGGTCCTATAATTAACACCTCTGTTTTTTCAGAATTTAGCAGTAAGAAATTACTCATCCAGTTTTTTATATCGACTATGCATTCCGTTAGTTTTTCAAATTGGTATGTTTCGCTGGGCCGTGAAGAAATATAGAGCTGAGAGTCATCAGCATAACAGTGAAAGTTAACACTGTGTTTCCTGATGATATCTGCCAAGGTAACATGTAAAGCATGAAACGTAACGGTCCTAGTACTGAGACGATGGGACTCCATTAATGCAATTGTGATTTATATGATACCTTCTTCATTCCGGCTAAGATAATTGAGGTGTATAAGATACGTAAGATTTGAACCATGCAATACACTTCCATAATGCAACACAAGTGTTCTAGTCTTTTCAACAAAGAAGTCTATGTGCAATAGTGTTTTTTCGAAAGTCAGCTGTCATGAAGATCAGTAGCATAATAGAGAGATACACTAACCACGATCACGTCATGATAAGCGTAATTTGGTATTTCTGGGGAAGGTAGTGGATTTTAATTGAATTTCACCGAACTGTCGCACCCGGGCGCCGCCCCCAGCATAAATGGCTGCCCACTGCTATGGGTGTGTGTTCACGGTTTGTGTGTTTTCACTGCTGTGTGTGTGCACTTTGGATGGTAAATGCAGAGCACTAATTCTGAGAATGGGTCACCATACTTGGCCACATGTCACTTCACTTCACTAATTTGTAGGGCTGGGCAAAAAAAATCGATTTTCTGATTAATCGTTTTTTAAAAATTATGTCGATTCGATATCGATTCTCAAAAGCCGCGAATCGATCTTTTCCGGTATTTATTTCAGCACACATTTAAAACAAGATCTGATTAACGTGAATCTTATCATTAGTCTTCTCCACTAGATGTCACCCTTATTTACCTTGCGCGATGTTACAACAGAAATCCTGTCATTCATTCAGCACTTATCATGGCCATACGCGCAATTCGCAAAGCTCAGGTGAAATGCTATAGTAATAATATAAACCTGTGGAAGCATCTGATATCACGCATAAGCTGCCATTATTTCCGCAATGAATGAATGGCGGATGGCGCGGCGCACTGTTTTGTTTACACATACTAAAGCACGGATGACGCTCGCGGTGTTTTCATCTTCTGCCGTCTCACTATATGATGATATGAACACTAATGTCATCTCCAGCTGCTCTGAGAGTCACTTCATTAGCATTTACCGTTTAATTTGAGAAAACTACCGTCATATCACATACACAGCAGCTGCAAGTTCTTCACGGCAACCCGTCAAAATAAAAGTTTAATTTAACGTTCTACTGTCTGAATATCTTCTTCTTCTTCTGTGGATTTATTGGCGTCGGGACCAGCTTTAAGGGATACCGCCACTCCGTGCTGGAGCCAGTGTGAAGTGATTTCAGTCTAGGTATATATTATGACTTCTATATGCTATTCTTAAGTCCACTATTCCTAATGAATTTTAAAATTGTCTTTATTATTTTACCACATCCTTGTTTAATATGTTGCAGATTGAAAATGCATTGCATCCTAAGTTCTGTGATTCTCTTTGTAGTTCATTCCTTTCCTGTTCATACCTCGGACAGAGTAACAACACATGATCAACTGTTTCCTTTACTTGGCATGTTTCACATAATCCAGTACTGTGTTTCCCTATTATATGAAGTGTAGAATTAAGTTTTGTATGACCCATCCTTAGTCTTGTTAAAATGACCTGATCTTCTCTACTTAAGTTCAGTATAATTTTGCTTTGACTTACCCTGTTTTGTATATTATAAAAATGTCTTCCTGTTTTACAGTCATTCCAATTCCCTTCCCATTTCCAATTGCAAGCTTCTTTAATTATACTTTTCCCCTCCATCCTGCTTAGTGAAACTGAAATAGTAGGAGCATTCAGATTAAGTGACTCTTTAGCCATTTTATCAGCTTTTTCATTTCCTGGTATATCAACATGCGCTGGAACCCAAACAAAATTAACTATTATTCCAGCATGTCTTAATCTATACAATATATTCATTATTTCTATAAAGATATCATATCTAACAGTTTGAAAAGTTTGAAGACTGGGCAGTGTTGCCACTGAACAAATCACTACCTTATTTGGCATCACTTCTTCTACCCAACTAAGTACCATTTGAATTGCCACCATTTCGGCTGTGTATACTGATGTCCTATCCGTTAACCTTCCATATTTTCCGATTTTAAATTCTGGAACATAGAATGCAGATCCAGTACGACTTATTTCTGGGTTTATTGAGCCATCAGTGTATATTGGCAGAAATGCATAATAAACTGTTCTGATATATTCTGTTGAATGGGTTTTGATATCAATGCCAATCTGTCCTTTTTGAATATACTCATGAATTTGAAAATCAACTTTAGGTTGACTGAAAAACCAAGGAGGTATTGGGGAAATTGTAACTGTTGGTGAAAATGTAAAATTATTTAGTGGCATTTTTGCAGCCCAATCCTTTACTTCCCATGCAAATCCTGTTCCTGTTAAGTTCATTGTCTCCCAACTCCCCTCTAATATTGATTTTGTAGGATGATCTGAATTATGCCCTTGTAAATTGATCCAGTAAGCAACAGATCATTTTTTACGTCTTATTTCTAATGGGGACTCTCCTGTTTCAACTTGCATTGCTGAGATTGGAGTTGTTTTAATTGCACCTGTTATACATCTCAAAGCTCGTGCTTGAATAATATCTAACTTTTTAAGCATACTGATTGAGGCAGATCCATATATATTACATCCATAATCTAAAACAGATCGTAGATGTAACGGGGCTGACAAGACGTGATACGTGCGGATCCATATGCAAGTTTTAATTAGGAGAAGACAGAGACGTGGTCATAACAGGCAGGGTCGGACAATGGCAAACAGGTATATGGCGGGGAAAAACATAAGAATAGTCCTAGGGCTAGCGTAGGTCGACGATCGGCAGACAGAATCACAGAGGCGAGACGAGAGGGAAAAATCCAGGAAAACAGGCAAAGATCAGAAAACAAACAAGGCAAGGCAAAACAAGGAAAACAACGGAGACTCGGAAAGGGGTACAGGCAAAACAATACTCAACAGAGAAATGTGGTTAGAGTGGGTGTAATATAGTGAATGAGGTAATTAGAAACAGCTGTGTGAAATGAGTGCAATCAGTGCAGTGTGCAAATCGTGCAAGGAATGATGGGATATGTAGTCCAAGGTGCTATGCAACAGTTTTTGTTGTGCGAGAGTCAATGTAATGGAAAAGGTGACATCTGGTGGCGAATAAACAGAAGTCCATGGACCGAATTCGTGACAGTAGAAGTGCACAGTAAAAGGTGATCATTGATTGTTTATTTGCCCACCATTCTTGGCCTACTATACATCTCATTAGATTTAGTACTTTACTACATTTATTTTCAATGCAGTCAATATGGATTTTCCATGTTAATTTAGAATCAAACCACAGACCTAAATATTTAAATTTTGTTACCCTTTCTAATGGTTGTTTATATAAATAAAGTTTAATATTTTCTGCAATCCTTTTTTTGTAAAAAACTGACAACACGTTTTGGATATAGATAATCTGAATCCCCATTCCACTGACCATTTCTCTACGCCCTCTATTGCTTCCTGAATTTTATGTACAATATATTTAAAATGTTTCCCTCTCTTCCACATTGCTCCATCATCAGATTATAATGCCGTTGAAATTCCTGGATGAATTCCTTCAAACCCATCATTGATCATTATGTTAAATAATATAGGACTTATAGCACTTCCCAGAGGAGTTCCATTTTCTACATTCACCATCTGAGATAATACACTACCCACCTTGACTTGAATCGTTTGACCAAACAAGAAGCTTAAAACCCAATTATAAAATATGTCGCTTTACAATTCAAAATTCTCTGCAAACTGTCTGAATATATTACTATTTAGCAGTCTTACGACTCAATGTGTAACAGGGCTGACGAGACGTGAGACGTGTGGATCCATCTGCAAGCTTTTATTCAAGAGGTGTGGTATAACAGGCAGGGTCGAACAAGGTATAGGTATATGGCGGGCAAAAACACAAGTATAGTCCTAGGGCTAGCGTAGGTCACGATCGGCAGACAGAATCACAGGGGCGAGACAAGAAGCGGAGAAATCCAGGGAAAACAGGCAAAGATCAGAAACCGCAAAAACAGGCAAGGCAAAACAAGGAAAACACGGAAAGGGGTACAGGCTAAACAATACTCAGCAGAGAATGGTGGTTTGAGTGGGTGTTATATAGTGAGTGAGGTGATAAGAAACAGCTGTGTGCAATGAGTGCAATCAGTGCAGTGTGCAAATCGTGCAATGAATGATGGGATATGTAGTCCGGGGTGCTATGCAACAGTTTGTGTTGTGCGAGAGTCAAATGTAATGGAAAGGGTGACCTCTGGAGGTGAATAAACGGAAGTCCATTGACCGAATTCGTGACAACTGGCTACTACTGCTAATAAATAGAATAAATCTTTATTTTTAAGGAATAATCACATCTGTTTTCTTTTTAATTTTAACGGTAAACCTCTGTTGTGCAGCACTTTGTTTTCCAAAAAAATAAAAGGGTTTAATTTTAATTTGATTATAAATTAAATTAATGTTTTATGCTTTCATCTGAGTACCAGAAAAATTAAGAACATTTTATAGGGCCCTATTAAAAAAGGACCCTATACAAAAAAACTAATAGGTTTAAAATACAGGCATGTGGATATTAATTTATTTTTATTAATTCACCATTTGTAAACTGACGTTTACTGTTCATTTTTTTAGAAATATCAATAGCATTTGTATTAAACTATATTCACTGAATGTAATACAAAAATAAATCAAGAATCGATCGAGGAGCTTGGGGTTCGAAAAATCGAATAGAATCGGGACATCTGAATCGATACCCAGCCCTAGTCATTTGTAACTCTAATGAGAGCAGTCTCATTTCTATGATACGGTCTAAATCCTGACTGAAAATCCTCACAAATACCATTTTTCTCTAAGAAGGAATATAATTGTGAGGATACTACCTTTTCTAGTATCTTGGACAGAAAAGGGAGATTTGAGATCAGTCTGTAATTAACTAGTTCTTTGGGGTCAAGTTGAGGTTTTTTGATGAGAGGCTTAATAACAGCCAGTTTGGTTTTTGGGACATATCCTAATGACAATGACGAATTAATAATAGACCAGAAGGTCTAAAGGTCTAAAGGTCTAAAAGTTGATGGTAGCCATTTACTTCCATAGTATTTTTTTTTCATACTATGGAAGTCAATGGCTACCATCAACTATTTGGTTACCAACATTCTTTAAAATGCCTTCTTTATGTTTCACAAAAGAAAGAAACTTATACAGGTTTGGAACAACTTGAGTGTGAGGACATGATGACAGATTTTTCATTTTTGGGTGAATTCTCCATTTAATGAGCTTGTGGGTGTGATAATAAAAAACAAATGTCGGATGAGTCAGTTTTGCATTATAGTTTTCATAAAAGCTTTCTGTGGATAAGAGAGTGTGCTTTACATAGTGCACATTAGAGTATTGTTAAGGAAAAATGATATTTTACATGATACAACCTTTCATGCAAAGACATTATTCCTTTTTTCTCTTCCACTGTGAAGCTAAACTCTCCTCTAGTGCTTACTGTATGTGTGAATATAGTTGAATAAAGCACATTGCTTTTTTGTAGTTGCATATTTAGTCTCACATTGATTCCTTTTGTGATGATTTTGAAAATGAATAGTACTTTTGAAGTTGTAGTGCATTAATGTTTTTCATACTGTAATAGTGTAGCTTTTCCAGGTATCACATTTTTTCAGTGAGTGGATTTGGATTGTTACAAAACTCAATCTCAGTCTCTTTTTGTCATGTTTGCGTTACACCTTTTATATATTTTTTACATTTCTTTTTTTAATGAAAAACTGTTTAATTTGGTTATACATATTAAGGTTTTTCTAGGACAAAATGCCTAGCTCATTGTGTTTATTCATCCTGAAATAGGCTTTATAGTTGAAAGTCTGGCTATGTGAGATTTATATAATGCTTATCTGTTTATTAAATTGATAGTGTCTTTTTTCCATCCATTATTATATTAAACCTGAAAGGAAAGCTTTATGTTCATTTTAGAGTCATGTATACTGAATAGCCCTTTCCACCATAAATATTGTTTAAAAGCAGTTTTACAGAGGATTGTTCCTTACAAACCCCCAGAGCGAGCTAAAGGCGACAGTGGTGAGTAGAAAGATCACAAATAAAATTATGTGAGCACATGCAAATAAGTTGCAAGTGAGCTTAACATACTGTAAATAGTTTTTCCCCTGACAATTATATGCACTATTTCTGTTTCTAACTATCAAGACCCAACTGTCAATAGAATGAAGTATTGCTTTTCAGTTATTCTTTAGGATGCAGAATGAAACAGTGAAGCAGTTTCTTCTACACGTTTTCCCTCTCTGAAACAGGATTTTGAAAGCCACTGGACTACGGTATAAATTTAGGGTCAATACCGAGGTACCAGAGGCTTGTATCATACTGAATTTTGGTATCGATCCAACCCCACTACTGTATTCTGCTGTTCACTTTATCTGTAATACCACGTACAACTTGGCAGTGAAAGCTCACCAGTCTTTTTCGCAGTGGGAGAGACCGAGAGAAAGGTCTCTTATATCAGCTGACATAACCAGCAGACAGATGATAATTTTTTCTTAAAGGTCACAGAACGTACTAAACGGCAGCAAGCAGTATTATTGGAGCAGCCGATCGTATTTTATTCGCATTCACCCACTGGGTCTTCAGCTGTATTTTATGGCGTGTATTGCTGTCTTCCATTTAGTGAGGCTGTTTCTATCTTTACCTCCCTGCCTGGCTCTCCAGGTTCATTTTCTCTCACTCTCCTTCTCTCTTTTTAATGAAACTCTTCTTGTTCCTCATGCTGTTTACTATTGTTCTCCATTCAAGCCGTTTGAGTCCTGACCTGCTGTTGGACTTGGTGCTCATTAAGGTTGGCACAGGCACCGGGTCTTTTGGTTCGTTACATCTCTGACCCATGAGCAGGTTTGAGCGGTGTAGCTCATTAAAGACAGCGGTTCGTGCTCATGCACCCCCTCCTCTCCTCCATGGTTAGCTTTTCTCGCCTGGAAACTTTTCACGGCGGGCAGTGTGTTCTTTGCTCGCTCTTTCACTCCTGCTTTTGTCTGAAACCCATTAGCTGAGATGTCTTGGTGGTGCTGAAGCCAGCGAGGGTTTTCAGACGGGTTGCTGAGTTAAGGTGAATTAAAACCACCTGCACGAAACCCCAGACCTGCAATTATACTCAGTGTGTGTTTTAATCAAAAACGGCAGTTGATCACCATTATGGGTTTTTCAGTATGCGATTCATTGTTGAATTGCTGTATACAAGTGCATCTAAAAGAAATTAGAATATCGTGGAAAAAGTTAATTTTTTTGTAACTTATTTCAATAAGTGAAGCCTTCATATTTTCTAGATTCATTACATGTAAAGTAAAACATTTCAAACGTTTTTTTTTTTGTTTAAATTTTGATGATTAGAGCTTACAGCTCATGAAAGTCAAAAATCCAGTATCTCAAAATATTAGAATATTTCCTAAGATCAATAAAACATTTTTTAAAAAAGGATTTGCAAAACAGAGAAGCTCAAGTTCTTTAAAGTATGTTCAATTATGCACTCAATACTTGGTCAGGGCACAAATGACAGCATCAGTGTGGCATGGAAGCGATCAGCCTGTAGCACTGCTGAGCCACTATTGAGCCTTCAGCTCGTCTGTATTGTTGGATCGACTGTTTCTCATCTTTCTCTTATTCTTTGTTGTTTCCCCCCCCCCCCTAGTGCGACTGAAAATATCCCATAGATTCCATTTGGGTTTCAGGTCAGGCATGTTGGCTGGCCAATCAAGCACAGTAATATCATGGTCAGTAAACCACTTGGAAGTGGTTTTGGCACTGTGGGCAGGTGCTAAGTCCCACTGGAAAAGGAAATCAGCATCTCCATGAAGCTTGTCAACAGATGGAAGTATAAAGTGCTCCAAAACCTCCTGGTAGACGGCTGCATTGACTTTGGACTTGATAAAACACAATGGACCACCAGCATTGGATTCTGTGTCTCTCCAGTCTTCCTCCTGACTCCAGACCTTGATTTCCAAGTGAAATGCAAAATTTACTTTTATCTGAAAAGAGCAACAGTCCAGTTCTTTTTCTTCTTAGCCCGTAAAGAGGCTTATGAATAGGCCCTTTCGCAACGCTTTAGTTCCAGAACTAAATGTACAGTACAAAAGTACTGTGAGGATTTTGAGCGAACTATTGTCCAGTACCATTTAAAAGGGTTGCATTCGCACCGACAGTGTGTACTAAGAAGTGACATAAGCCGGTCGACAGCGTCGTCATTTGTGCGCGGCGTTCAACAACAGAAACAAAGAAGAAGAACATTAACAACAGGAGGATGGAGGACGCTGTGATCGGAGCTGTTTTTGTTGTGTCTTGCGGGTTTCACAATAATGGACATGGAAAGTCGACGTATACGTAAAGCGATTGAAAGAACGGAAAGGAGGCCTAAGAATCTCCAACGACAACTGGCAATTTGCTACAAGTGCCTGCACTTCAGAGTCCGTCCATCTATCACTGTTCTCCATACTTGCGAAATAAGTGGACACAATGTTTACACAGTGTTTTAAATCATGGCGGGTGAGGGTGTTTTTGTACGCGTTTGGCCAATCAATGTCTATTTGCGTCACGATTAGTACCAGTTGTGATGGTTAGACCCTGCTCTGGAGTAGGAGCTAATTTGGTTCTCGAACAAGGCAGTCCGGTACTAAAATCGCACCCAGTTCCGGTGGTGCGAAAACGCCAAAAAATGCGTAGTTCCACAATTAGTTCTGGTACTAAGAAAAGGTTCCTGCGGTGCGAAAGGCCTAATTGTTCCTATTTTCTTACTCGTTGCTTGTGCAATTTTCCTATCTAATTTCTTCCTTCCAATCAACTTTGGATTTAATATGCTTTGATACAGCACTCTGTGAACAGCTGCTCTTTCAGTAATGACTTTCTGTGACTTATCCTCTTTGTGGAGGGTGTCAATGATTTTCTTCTGGACCATTGCCAAGTCAGCACTTTTTCCCCATTATTGTGGTTTCAAAGAAAAAGAGATACCCGGAATTTATACTGTAGGGATGGTCATTTAATGAAACTCAAAATGTAAATATTCTAATATTTTGAGAAACTGGATTTTTGACTTTCATAAGCTGTAAGCTCTAATCATCAAAATTAAAAAAAAAAAAAACTTTTGAAATGTTTTACTTTACATGTAATGAATCTAGAATATATGAAAGTTTCACTTTTGGAAATAAAAATAACTTTTTCACGATATTCAAATTTTTTTAAATGCACCTGTATGTATGTATATATATATATAGATGAATATTAAATATGATTTTATTATTTTCTTTTATTTTGATACTGTGGTAAATGTTACACATTATTTTTACTATTATTAATATTAACTATGTATGTGTTGGTTGTATTTTTTTTAAACTTTAAATAAGTTTTAGTGTTTTTTTTAAGTAATGTAATTCCTGTTTTGAATATTTAATATGCATTTAGCTTTATTGGATTACTTCAGAATAGTTTTTGTAATTTTAGTATTTCAAGTTAACTTTTATTCAAGTTGTTTTGCAAGGAAACATATTAATTTTTAACGTTTTTAATGTTTATAGTCTTTCTTCAGTTGTAATATTCTTCATGGTTTAATTTAGTTAGCAACTTAAGTTTAGTTATTTAGTACTATCGCTAAACCTATTTTATTCGGTTAGTTGCAAGAAATAAGATATATAGAATATATAATTATATATATATATTGTATATATATATATTATATATATTATATATATATATATATTATATATATACATTTGGATTTCGTCTATTGTTTACAGCTTTTTAAAATATACAGTGGTGTGAAAAAGTGTTGGCCCCGTTCCTGATTTCTTATTTTTTTGCATGATTGTCACACTTTAATGTTTCAGATCAACAAACAAATTTAAATATTAGTAAAAGATAACAAGTAAACACAACATGCAGTTTTTTTAAATGAAGGTTTTTATTATTAAGGGGAAACAAAATCCAAAACTACATGGCCCTGTGTGAAGAAGTGTTTGCCCCCCTGTTAAAACTGTGGTTTATCACACCTGAGTTAAATTTCTCTAGCCACACCCAGGCCTGATTACTGCCACACCTGTTCGCAATCAAGAAATCTCTTAAATAGGACCTGCCTGACAAAGTGAAGTAGACCAAAAGATCTTCAAAAGCTAGACATCATGCCGAGATTCAAAGAAATTCAGAAACAAATGAGAAGAAAGTAATTGAGATCTATCAGTCAGGAAAAAGGTTATAAAGCCATTTCTAAAGATCTGGGACTCCAGCGAACCACAGTGAGAACAATTATTCACAAATGGCAAAAACATGGAAAAATGGAGAACCTTCCCAGGAGTGGCCGGCCTACCAAAATTAACCCAAGAGCACAGCGACGACTCATCCAGGAGGTCATAAAATAACCCATAACAACATCTAAAGAACTGCAGGCCTTACTTGTCTCAGTTAAGGTCAGTGTTCATGACTTCACCATAAGAAAGAGACTGGGAAAAAATTGGTCTGCATGGCAGAGTTCCAAGACGGAAACCGCTGCTGAGCAAAAATAACATAAAGACTCGTCTCAGTTTTGCCAGAAAACATCTTGATGATCCCCAAGACTTTTGGGAAAATACTCTGTGGACTGACGAGACAAAAGTTTAACTTTTTGGAAGGTGTGTGTCCCATTACATCTGGCATAAAAGTAACACTGCATTTCAGAAAAAGAACATCATACCAACAGTAAAATATGGTGGTGGTAGTGTGATGGTCTGGGGCTGTTTTGCTGCTTCAGGACCTGGAAGACTTGCTGTGATAAATGGAACCATGAAGTCTGCTGTTTACAAACAATCCTGAAGGAGAATGTCCGGCCATATGTTCGTGACCTCAAGGTGAAGCGAACTTGGGTTCTGCAGCAACAATGATCCAAAACACACCAGCAAGTCCACCTCTGAATGGCTGAAGAAAAACAAAATGAAGACTTTGGAGTGGCCTAGTCAAAGTCCTGACCTGAATCCTATTGAGATGCTGTGGCATGACCTTAAAAAGGCGGTTCATGCTCGAAAACCCTCCAATGTGGCTGAATTACAACAATTCTGCATAGATGAGTGGACCAAAATTCCTCCACAGCGCTGTAACAGACTCATTGCAAGTTATCGCAAACGCTTGATTCCAGTTGTTGCTGCTAAGGGTGGCCCAACCAGTTATTAGGTTTAGGGGGCAAACAATTTTTCACACAGGGCCATGTAGTTTTGGATTTGTTTTCCCTTAATAATAAAAACCATCATTTAAAAACTGCATGTTGTGTTCACTTGTAATCTTTTACTAATATTTAAATTTGTTTGATGATCTGAAACATTAAAGTGTGACAAACATGCAAAAAAATAAGAAATCAGGAAGGGGGCCAACACTTTTTCACACCACTGTGTGTGTATATATAGAATCCATTATATAGATATATATATAATATATATTCAGTTAATACCATCAGCTCAGCCCCCACCCCCCACTTGTTTTTTGTGAAGTGTGTTTTTCACTGTATGTCTTTTGGTGTTGCAGTGGGAAAGACTGAGAGAAAGGTCTCTTATGTCAGTTGGCATAACCAGCAGTCAGTTGATCATTTTGTCTTATAGGTATTGGCTTAAAAGTATAATTTTTTTTTTTATACACGTTTCGTTTTATCAACAATCTTAAACTGTCATGAAGACATCCTTTCTGAAATGATCATTTGTTATGCCATTCGTTTATTGATGAGTTTTGTCTGCATCTAGCTTTCCAAGCTGCGATTAGAAAAGATCTGACAATTTCCATTGATTAGGCCTGAAGTGTCGCATCTCTCTCTCTGGAGACATGATTGTGATTATCCTGCAAACGCTGCAGTACATGCATGCAGCCCAAAACTCCTGTGAGAGCGATGTAAGTGAGAGGTTGCTGAGATAAGGGAGATAGACGCTGTCCTGGTTATAGATCTGCGGTTTAGAAGTGTTGAAACACTGGTTCTAATTGCAGTGGAAGTGTGATTTCACTTTGCTGAGGTAGTGGAGAGAAAAGAAGGTATTTAGAGATTAGAAAAAATATGTTACATTAGTGTAATGATGCAAAAAATGCATATAAGTTTAGTGCCCATTCTCCCACTGCTGTGAGTCTCGTTTGGCCAGGCAAGTTCAAATTTTTCTAGCAAATTCTTTCTTCATGAAAACATATTTGGATAAATTCAGCATTACATCACTTGCTCACCAGTGGATCCTCTGCAGTGAATGGGTGCCGTCAGAATGAGAGTCCAAACAGCTGATAAAAACATCACAATAATCCACAAACTATCCACATGACTCCAGTCCATCAATTAACATCTTGTGAAGTCAAAAGCTGCGTGTTTGTAAGAAAGAAGTCCAGCATTAAGGTGTTTTAATGTTAAACTGTCGATTCCAGCCAAAATACTATAGTGCATAATCCATAACACTTCCTCCAGTGAAAAAGACCATCCTCTGTTGTCTTCTCACCTCAAAATCCAACAATATATTTTTGACTCTTTTCACTTGTAAAGTCCTTGATCTGTGCGTGTATCTCTCTACTGATTCAGATGAGACTACTTTCACTGGGGAAAGCAATATTATATAATAAATATAATATAATAAATATAATAAAACCACTCTACCCATAATTTTAGGCAGAAGCAATGGTTATCAAGTGTCTTAATGTCGGATTTGTTTTTTTTAAACAAGCAGCTTTTCACTTTACAAAACATTAATTGACTGACTGGAGATTTTTTTATCAGCTGTTTGGACTCTCATTCTGATGGCACCCATTCACTGCATTGGTGAGCAAGTGATGTAAAATATGCCTATATTTTAAACTTTGTTAGTGATTCTTTCCTAAGTATCTTCGAATCTGATTAGCAACAGAGGCTTTTCGGTTGAAATGATGGACACTCTTTTAACTAAAATCAGAGAAAATGTATAAAAATGTAAGTATATATTTTGAATATGGCCAAAAAACTGGAAAGTTTTTTGCTTTGTCGCCAAGCCCTATGCACCGTTGCTACTGTGGTGGGTAACATATTGAATGTTGGGTGTGTGTATAGTCACTTGTTTAGCTTGCAATATGGTAGTTATATCAAATGTTCTCCGTGTTAGATGCTGTTGGAAACAGGAGATGGCTGCGATAGGAGACGGAGAAAGTTTATGTGTGTGTGTGTGTTGTCTTTGTTCTCCCTTCAGTAGAATCAGATAAGGGTTTCAGAGAGGAGATACGAAAGCCATTCGAGCTCATTTTACACATCCAGACACAAATGATCCCAATCCACAGCGAGACACAAACACTCAGGAAGATTGAGTGTCTGGCCTCAGCCGAAGAACGGATCAAAGAATCAGTCCCGCATCTCAGACCGAGAGAAGGAAACGAGGGCCAGAGGGATGAGCGTGAACCTTGTTTTGTGGCTGTGAGAGATTGAGGGAAAAAGAAGGACAAAAGAGGGGAAAAAATAACGAATCAGCTCCATGGGTGAACTCATTATGAGAAATCAACGAGGCACAAAAATGCTCTTTTATCAAACTCTGACACCTGTAAACAGGACAACAACCCACTGGGATAATGCTGTAATGATAGGTGTGTGTGAGTGAGAGAGTGTTTATGTTGCACCCTAATAGTCTGTTCTTTGAAAAATAACACTAAAGAGTCCACCGACGGGGTGCCACGGTCCCTTTAAAACACAATGTAGGCTGATCCGATAAAGAATGGATTGAGCTTTTTATATTTTTAGCTGTATGGATTATTAGTCATTGTTTTCAGTGCACAGCACAAATGAAAAGCTCTTTTGAGATGGGGTATTCTGTAGATTTGTACAGAAAATTCAGGGCAAAGTAATATGTCTAATTGATTTAGATTATTTATTCAGACATGTATCCATGCATATAGCATACGACTTACTCTTGTAAAATTAAATTGCTGGTGCAAAATTGCTCTTAAGGATTTGAAGGTTGGTGTAATACAGAATAACAGTATCAGTAATCTAAAAAAAAATACCCACATAAACTTGCACTTAGGGTGTTTAAACAAACTTTTAGTAAGTTTTATGAACTTGCATGGGCACCAGGGAAACGTACCTGAGAATGCTTGAAAGAAGGGTCTGGTGTTTTTGTTTATTATACAATTTGCCATGTTTTATTGACACACTAGCATTTAAATGTTAAGGGTCAGTTAGATTTTTCATTAATTTTTAAAAATATATTAATACTGTTATTCAGCAAGGATGCATTAAATTGATCAAAAGTGGCAATAAATACATTTGTAATGTTGCAAAACATTTCTATTTCAAATAAATGCTGTTCTTTCGAACTTCCTTTTCAGCAAAGAATCCTGAGAAAAATGTATCAAGGTTTCCAGCACACCTGTTTTCAACATTGATAATAATACTTAATGTTTCTTGAGCAGCAAATTAGCATATTGAAATGATTTATGAAGGATCATGTGAAAATTCAGCCCCAAATTTTTGAATGGTCGTGTAATTTGTCTACTACACTATAATGTGTTTCACATTGCCGTTTGTCTTCACAGAAATTGCTCTTGCTGAGTATTTGAGATTGTTTTGCATCACTTGCAGCCCTAAACCAAATCGACAAAAACCTGAAACAAAACATACTTGTGCTCAGACTGATCGTGCAAATATACTACTATTTCAAAGCTGAATTTTTATTTACAGAGAAAAAAATGTGTGGATTTTGAGTCCAAATATTTTTTGGTTCATGTCATCAAACCCAGTGTGAAATGCTTGCATGATCAGCTATGCTGACTTTATTAAGACGGACCGCATCCCAAGTTCCCGATACTCCACCAAACTCCAAACATCATCAGGAAAGCGTTTTCAGGCTGTTGACTTTCGTAAGATTTCCCACATTTGTTTGTGCATTCGCAGTAGGGGAGTGCAGGCACCTCCAGAACGCACACAGCTGCAGCTCTAGCAGGACTTCTATTTCCTCGTGTGTTGCAAGAAGACGTTCAACCGGAATCCCAGTGGCGTCCATCAAACAAACCTCACTGTCGTTCAGCAAATATTACTCAAGCTGTTTATCCAGGCTTTCCCCGCCTAGAATAAACAAGCACTGATTAATTAATGACAAACACACACAGAGATGAGATGCAAACAAACACACGCTTGCATATCCACGGAATTAACAGACGTGCACTCGCTCATGGGGCGGCTTTGCTCTTGTGTAGTTTAGATCAGCGCACTGCACACCTGTCTTGGTCTAATTTAAATTGCCATACTTCGAAACAGCTGGATACAGCTCTGTCAAACAAACACCCATCCCCACAGACGGCTGAATTATCATATTTATGGTGTCTTGTGACCCCGTGAGCTCTGTAATAAAGTGCTCTGATTCTGATCGGATGGGTGTTTGATACACAGATGCTGTCTAAGTGTGTGGGGAGATTTGAGAAGAAAGGAAACACATGGGGGTTGTGAATTTGCATGCATGTATGTGCTTGTATGCATTGCGCCGCTCAGAGAAAGAAGCATAATGTCTTGAAACTCTTGAAAATAAAGGTTCCAAAAGAGGGTTTTCACAGCAAGAACTATTTTTGCTTCCCAAAAGAGCCTTTCAGTGAACATTTTTTAAAAGAACCATTTTTGTGTGCGGCCAGTTATATAGAAGAACCTTTGTCGAAGGAAAGATTCCACACATTTAAAAATAAAGGTTCTTTACTGGTATTGATTATAGTTTCATGAAGAACTATAAAGAACAAAATGTTCTTTATATTGAAAAAAGTTTCTTTAAATTAATAAAATGTTCTTCACACCAAGAAAAATTTTTATTTAGGAACTGTTCATTGAAGGGCCTCTTCACTCTTAAAAATAAAAGTTCTTTATTGGCATCAATGGTTCTATGAAGAACCTTGAACATCCATGGAACCTTTCAGATGCAGAAAAGATTCTTTAGATTTTTTAAATGTTCTTCAAAATGGTTATTTTAGGAACTGTTCACTGAAAAGTTCTTTGGGGAACCAAATATGGTTCTTCTATGGCATCACTGCAAAAACACCCTTTTGGAACGTTTATTTTTAAGAGCATTTGGGGAACCCAAAATGGTTCTTCTGTGGCATCTCTATGAAAACACAATTTTGGATTTTTTTTTTTTTTTCAAGTGCATAGATGTTAAAGGTTATTTAGTGAACCATCAATGCCAATAAAGAACCTATTTTTTAAAAATCTTCATTTTTAGAAGAACCATTTTAGGTTCCCCAAAGAACCTTTCAGTGAACAGTTCTTAAAAGAAACCATTCTTGACTTGTAAGCCGACGTTCAGAGGTTGAACCGAATAACTCATCCATGAAACCTTCCCGTTGCATAAAAGGTTCTTTATAGTGGTAAACGTTTCTTTAGATTATTAAAATGTTCTTCACATCAAGAATACATGCTTGTTTTAAGAACTGTTCACTGAAGGGTTCTTTGGGGAACCAAAAAATGCTGGTTCAACGTTAAAGGTTCTTTACTCAACCATCAATGCCAATAAAGAACCTTTTTTAAGAGTGTAGAAGAACGTTTCAGTGAGCAGTTGAATAGTATTTTAAAAATGTAAAGAACCTTGTTACACAATAAAGAACCTTTTGTGGAATGGAAACGTTCCATGCATGTTAAAGGTTCTTTTTGAAATATCAATGCCAGTAAAGAACCTTTTAAGAGTGTAGAGATGAAGGATATTTTCTCATGATAGACAGAGGATCAGTGACTAGAACTAAAACATGCTAAGTTAAACAGTATAATATTTATTGCTGTGTTTAACTAATACTGATTGTTTCCCCAGTAGCAGGAAAGTAGCACTTGTCATTAAGCAGGACGCATGCTATTAAACAGTGACATTACCAACACAACTGACTGTATGTCACTGTCTAAAGCATTTCCGATATGGCCGCCACCCAGCTGTGACAGGAAGGACGATCCATCAGCGGAAAAGCGTTCTGTCTTTGTGAGGCAGTATTGAGTGAGAGTGCAGTTGGATGGGATTCTCTGCCTACCTCGTCTGAGCTATTGATTCACCTCAGGTGAATTTATGGTGACATTCCTGTAGTTTGCACAAAGGGAAAAGCATTGATGTCTTTGTGGAAATCAATCACCGATCTGAACAGCTCGTCAATAGGAAAGAGTGACCTGTTTGACTTGGATTTCAGGATGTCAGAAGTTTAAAAGTGTACACACAGACATTCTTTAAAAGAACCCAACTTGGATCACTTTCATACTGTCCCTGGCCTTTTTTAGATTTTATGGGGTCTTAGTCCAATTTCTATTTTTCTTTTTCTGTGTCGATTTCACTTGTGTGAATGCTTGTGAATGCATGTTTTAACCGAACCCCACTGCAGATTTAAAACTAAACTAAGACTGTACTGAGGTGGCATTCCAAGATCTCAGATTCAGTCTGAATCTCTTTGAAGAGGTTCAGTTCACTTTTAATGTTCATGTATGTCTCAATTCATTCAAATTGCTCTCAGATTCGCACACAACTGCTGTAGTCACTAGAGATCCAACATCTGTCCCTGAAAGACTACCACGGCATGCTAGTGGATTTTAAAGTGGATCAAACTCTACAGCTTTGTTGAATTCCACTAAAAGCATGGTATTGATGCATGGCTTGGATTACACTTGTTTGAGCTTTTAGGTTAAAATTATTACATTGCCTCCTGCAGTCTCTAGTACACATGTAATGAACATTTTTTCAGTCTCCCCAATACAATTAAGATATCCTGGAATTCACTACACATTTTTTTTAAAACACATGATTGACCAATCAGAATGAAGTATTCCAGAGAGCCACATAGTAATGTTAATTGTCAGCAAAATGTTTGTTTAATGAAAGTAGTGCACCATCTGAGTTCTCCTGAGCAGACTGCTTTTGTCAGATGGTGTGTGCCTTTGAGTTGTTAATGTCCCCGGGATGTCATGATTTATTTTGTAGAAGAGAGAGTGTGCAGTAGTTGGCATGACACATTTGTGCCATCACCAGTCGAGAACTTCCCCTTCTTTTATTAGAACAGCAGTTATCAACTCATGAGATTCTGTCAGCAGCTGAAGTTTTTGTTATTCCTTTGTAAGAGAAACACTCTTTTTGAAAGAAGACTCTTTATGTTCACCAAGGCTTCATTTATTGCAAAAAATACAGTAATATTGTGAAATATCATTACAATGTAAAATAGCTGTTTTCTATTTGAATATATTTCATTTTCAGCATCATTTACTCCAGTCTTCAGTGTCACATGATCCTTCAGAAAAATGCTTTTAGTTTTATCATTGCAAATGGTCTGTGTGGGCTTTTTTGAAGCTTTACATCCTGAAGGAGTACATAGTACTCTTCATTGAAATCCTGTTTTTAGCCTTTTCTTTTTTACATAATCAATTTCATGATTATTTCTGTCATTATTCACAAGTTTGATTGGTAATGACTGGTGGTTATTTACTTATTTCATCAGTGATTTCAGTGGCACTGGGCTTGGAAAACAAATCTTTAGAGCAATGTTCTATGTTTGAAATGAATTTTCCAATTTCACATACCTAGAGTTTGGTGCTACTCAACTGGTTTTGCTTCAAGATCCAGATTTTACATTAGTCACAAAGAATTATTTAACACAATACCATAATTGATTATTGCACAACATGGAGAAAAAATCCTTAAAACCAGACATGGACATATTTTTCATAAACCATGAACATGACTTGGCTTATTTAAAAAGGTCAGTGTTGGTTAATTAGCCTATTCTTTTTTTTCTGTCCTAACTCTGTCCTGGTTATATGGTTAGTTACATTGTATTATTGGCATTAAGCATAATTTTCCCCTATTGTCAGCTAGCCTATCGAACCCACAACCTGTTTTTTGGGCCACAACCCAGCAGTTGTGAACCACTGCCTTATGTTTCACAGATACTCTCTGTTAAAATAAGAGGATACAAAACAGAGGGCCAGAGAGATAAATGGGACATAAAACCTGCGATGTTCCAGTGCTGTTCTTTAAAGACATTACTCGCTTGGCAGGCGCTTTACCTCACAGTTAGGAAGCTGTTCCAGTGAGGCCTGTGGGTTAAACTCCCCAGATTGGCAGAAAAAAACGACGAGGGGGAATCAGGCTGCCCTGAGCTATCCTACAATGATTGAGCCTTGTGAGAGTGATACAGTACTTAAAACATGACCATTCACACTTCAAAAGTAAGATTTATGCTTGTAAGCATGTAGTATGACGGATCATTATTGGTATTGGTATACTGCTACATCATTATTTTTTCCCTTTTTTTCATCACTGCTGATGAGTTTGGTTGAGGGCTATTATAGTTAACTAAAACATGCGTTACTTGAAATAAAATTAACGATAAGATAAAATATATTTTAAAAAACTTAATTATTTGATTTCAGCTGCCAAAGCAACATTTCTGATTTTCATTTAGTGTAATGATGTACTAACCAAAACTGAAATAAATATGACTGAAACTCCCAAACCCCCCCCAATATCAAAAGGGAAAAACCTGATAAAAATAACAAAAACTCACTACAAAATTATTCAAATGAAAATGAAAACTATAACAGTATCTATCAGTAACCTATGTTTTTTCTTCAAACATTTTTCTGTGAATACTGTGTGAAGGCTTTTTCTTTTTTGGTATTTGATAATTAATATATGTATTTTGAGCCTACGCACTAAAGCTATGTCGATAGAAAAGCTTTTTAATGTTTGCCACGGACGTCTCAGCTGTTTTTAGCCTTTAGATTAACCTTCATCACACACAGTCAGTCCTACCTCAGATTCATTTCAATGGTTCTAAATGGAGCTTCCTTAGCACTCTCACATAAAAAAGTGGGCGTCTTAATCTGTAATTCATATCGTTTACTTAATTTAATTTCACATAAGCGAATTACAGCCACCTGAGTCTTGGGCAAACACTCAGAAAACCAACATATATGCCATATATATACAGTGGGTACGGAAAGTATTCAGACCCCCTTAAATTTTTAACTCTGTTATATTGCAGCCATTTGCTAAATCATTTAAGTTAATTTTTTTTCTCATTAATGTACAAACAGCACCCCATATCGACAGAAAAACACAGAATTTTTGACATTTTTGCAGATTTATTAAAACAAGAAAAACTGAAATATCACATGGTCAAGTATTCAGACCCTTTGCTCAGTATTAGTAGAAGAACCCTTTAATCTAATACAGCCATGAGTCTTTGTGGGAAAAAAAACAAAAAAAAAAAAGATGCAACAAGTTTTGCACACCTGGATTTGGGGATCCTCTGCAATTCCTCCTTGCAGATCCTCTCCAGTACTGTCAGGTTGGATGGTAAACGTTGGTGGACAGCCATTTTAGGTCTCTCCAAAGATGCTCAACTGGGTTTAAGTCAGGTCTCTGGCTGGGCCATTCAAGAACAGTAACAGAGTTGTTATGAAGCCACTCCTTCATTATTTTAGCTATGTGCTTAGGGTCATTGTATTGTTGGAAGGTAAACCTTCGGCCCAGTCGGAGGTCCTGAGCACTCTGGAGAAGGTGTTCATCCAGGATATCCCTGTACTTGGCCGCATTCATCTTTCCTCGATTGCAACCAGTCGTCCTGTCCCTGCAGCGGAAAAACACCCCCACAGCATGATGCTACCACCAACATGCTTCACTGTTGGGACTGTATTGGAAAGGTGATGAGCAGTGCCTGGTTTTCTCCACAAATACCGCTTAGAATTAAGGCCAAAAATTCTATCTTGGTCTCATCAGACCAGAGAAACTTATTTCTCACCATCCTGGAGTCCTCCATGCGGGCTTTCATGTGCTTTGCACTGAGGAGAGGCTTCCGTCGGGCCACTCTGCCATAAGCCCCGACTGGTGGAGGGCTGCAGCGATGGTTGACTTTCTACAACTTTCTCTCATCTCCCGACTGCATTTCTGGAGCTCAGCCACAGTGATCTTTGGTTCTTCTTTACCTCTCTCACCAAGGATCTTCTCCCCCAATAGCTCAGTTTGGCCAGACGGCCAGCTCTAGGAAGGGTTCTGGTCGATCCAAACGTCTTCCATTTAAGGATTATAAAGACCACTGTGCTCTTAGGAACCTTAACTGCAGCAGAAATTATTTTGTAACGTTGGCCAGATCTGTGCCTTGCCACAATTGTCTCTGAGCTCTTCAGGCAGTTCCTTTGACCTCATAAATCTCATTTGCTCTGACATGCACTGTGAGCTGTAAGGTCTTATATAGACAGGTGTGTGGCTTTCCTAATCAAGTCCAATCAGTATAATCAAACACAGCTGGACTCAAATGAAGGTGTAGAACCATCTCAAGGATGATCAGAAGAAATGGACAGCACCTGAGTTAAATATATGAGCGTCACAGCAAAGGGTCTGAATACTTAGGACCATGTGATATTTCAGGTTTTCTTTTTTAATAAAATCTGCAAAAATGTCAACAATTCTGTGTTTTTCTGTCAATATGGGGTGCTGTGTGTACATTAATGAGGAAAAAAACTTAACTTAAATGATTTTAGCAAATGGCTGCAATATTGTTAAGAGTGAAAATTTTAAGGGGGTCTGAATACTTTCCGTACCCACTGTATATGTATATGTATATGTGCTATACATATATCACAGAAAAAGCACAATACTGATACTCGTGACACCTTGATGTGAATCATGATTATCATATCAATTTACTGTGGTATTTACACAAGGTACTAATACCTTTATATATTACTGTTGAACTATGTCTAAAATATAATATTTAGTACATTTTATTATTAAAACCCCCTTTTATTGATCATCAAGATGCTAAAATGGTTAAATAAGTGCATTGTAATATACGTTTGGTCCCTTTATTGTTAAACTAGTTTAAGTATTAGGTCATGTGTATCATAACAGATGAGTCTCGACTGTCTCATAGTTTTCATCATGACTCATGCTCAAATATGTTTTGACAGATTGACTAAATGAATGTAGCGATTGAAGGCTAGATTGTGTTGTGTCCAAAGTGAGAGCCTGTTGTATCAACAGCGCTAACATGGCTAAGCTTGACACTGAGACTTCCTCTCAATTCACATCAATGAAACGGAAAGATTGAGAATCTCTTTTTGTGTTCATTGTCAGAAATAAATCCAGGTGATTTCACTGGAAGATTAGTGCTAGTTTGATGGTTCAGATTAGCAGTGACAGCTCTGTTGTGCCGTTGCGGTCCGCTGGTTTCTTGAACAGACTCCGGTTGTAATAACAGGATCGGGGCACTTCTGAGCCGGATAAATCATTTACCTCAAGGTTTGGAGACAGGGCGAGTTTACAGTTTCTGTCGTTACAAAAAACTGTTTGCATCTTTCACCATGCACTATATCAAGTCAAGTCAAGTTTATTTGTACAGCGCTTTTCACGATACAAATCATTGCAAAGCAACTTTACAGCAAATTAAGTTTCTACAATATTTAGTGGTAGCTTATAACTGTCAGTTAATGTACATGTGGCAGAAATATACGGAAAAATCAATTAAAAGACATAATCAAACAGACGATGAACACTATTGACAGCAATTATTATATGATGCAATCAAACTTATAGCAAAATGTGGTAGTTCTGTATGTTGTTTCAGGGTTGGCATCATCTGAGGTCCTCTGAGGGGTTGGCATCATCTCTTCTCAGGTGTTCTGGATCCAAACTGAAGCTTGTGTAATTCCTAGTAACCACGGGATATCAATCCCATGGCAAAAAACAGAGAAAACAAATAGAAGAACCTAATAGCGTAGCATGCTGTGCCAACCAAGCAAAATGATTGTTCAAACCAAACTAAAGAATAATAATGTGGCATTTGATCAGGATAGGACTGCAAGTATTCTAAAGATTTACGCTGAGAGTGGCAAACCGCTTCTGTTCTTGAACTTGGCCAAATGGTAGAGGTCCTGGAGATGTGTCTTTAATGTAGATTTAAACAGAGAGAGTGTATCTGAACCCTCTCCTATATCATATATCACCTCTCCTATATCACTATATCATAAACTTGCTCTATGACACAACTTTTACTTTTCCGCTAACGTCACCTATTTTGTTACCCAAAAGCCGATTTAGCCATAAAAAAATAAATTATTTTTTTCTCTCTATGCAACATTTCTAATATTTGAATTGGAGTTCTTTATTTCTTTATTTTTATTTCAATTACTGATACATATATTATATTTTTAGTTTTAGGGAACATTAAAAACAATGCTTTGGATATTTGACAACTTTCCAGTTTTTGGGTAGAATACAAATGGGCCACAAAAAAAAAAAAAAACAGATTTAAAAGATGTGTTGTTGTTGTTTTCTTAGGTTGTCTACAGCACAGTTTGTGGTACCTTTTAGTGAAGTTGAATTAGACTTTTGGCAGATTAAGCTGTGTATTGTAGGTGGGTATTAACCACACGTCTTTTTATAGCAGTTTTCGGTGATTTTCCTTTTGATTGCCAGCTCCACACAGGAGACGTCAGGAAACTCAGCAGGAGAAATAACTGTCAGCTCATGGGTATTGACTGTAGATCTGATGATAAAAGATATTAAAAAATTCCTATTTTGGATCCAATCTTCTGAAAGCAAATATCTCTGTGGGTTTCCTAATATCATGCATAATAAATATTTCAGTTTGTTCTTTCTTTCTTGATTTGGAGAGTATTGTTAGAGTACAGTTTTTTTTAACAGTTTTTTGGCTTTGTTCTAAAACATTGTGATCTACCTTTCTACATATACAATATTTGTGCAATAAAAAAATGCACAAATATTGGGTAAAATGGGGTATTTTAAATCAGATTGATCTATTTGGAAGTGTCTTCATTTCTTTGGTATTACATTAATATTATTCAAATATACAATAATGTCAGTATTTTTTATTTTGAAAGAAGTCTCTTTAAATAAAAGGCTGCTTTTATTTCATCAAAATACAGTAAAAACTGTAAAATTGTGAAATATTATTACAATTTAAAATAGCTGTTTTTTATTTGAGTATAATTTAAAACGGAATTTATTCCTTTGATGCAAAGCTGAATTTTCAACATCATTATTCAGCCTTCAGTGTCACATGATCTTTCAGAAATCATTTTAATATGATGATTTGCTGCTCAGGAAACATTTCTTATGAATGTTAAAAACTGTTGTGCTGTTTTTGTTTTATTTAATTTTTTTTGTGGAAACCCTGATGCGTTCAGAATTCTTTGATGAATACAAAGTTCAAAATAACAGATTTGTTTTGTAACAATGTAAACTCTTTGCTGTCACTTTTATTCAGTTATGCATATTAAGTATTTAGTCAAAATAATTATGCTGCCTACATATTAAAACAGCATCAGGAGACATTTAATGCCACAAAATGTTGCGTCACTAGATTTTGAAACAGCTGTAGATTTTCATCAAATACAAATGCGCCTGAGGCTCATAGACAGCTTAAAAACATGCCGCTGTGCATAAGCGACTGAATTAAAGAGCAAGCACTCTTATATGACAGTGTGATGTCGAGATGGTTTTACACCATTAATATGACACTTCAATTTACAATCTGCCAGTCTGTGTGTATCATGATAAACATTCACAGACTTGCTTTGAATTTCAATGCAGCTCTTTTCAAAAGTAATTTTTTAGGACAGCACAGATGAAAATAGTTGTGTCAGCTACGTGACATTTCTGAACAAAATGGGATATTACATGAGAAATAATAAGGCAGGACTTGATTTTATATTAATCAGGAATTGATTGGATTGGGGAAATTGCATGTTATGTACCAGAATGGAGTCGAAATGAATCAGTTTGCTATAAACTGTGTCTAAATAGCTGTTTGATTGGTGAATGGTTCACAGTTAGATAAGAAACATGCTTTCAAGTGAATACGGCCACTTCATGTCTCCACACTTAGGGGTTGTTGAGTCCTTCCGAGTGTGTGTGTTTCTGTGCACCTCTTCAGTCACCAGCGTGTGGTCAATAAGGACGTCTCTGCATCAGCCCAGCTGGCTGGATGATCCAGCTTTCATCTCAATATCCTGCTCTCCTCTGGCTCCTCCAGGGATCTCAGCACAATGCCTCATTATCCGGAGAGAGATCATCCGCTGCCTGGGTACATGTCGCCTCTCACCAGCTCCAGTCAGGGTTAGGAAAGGAGATCTCCCTCTCTAAATTAAACATGGCTCCCGTAATGTAAGATCTCCAATAAAAGATGCCGAGCTAAGCAGCTTCCACAGGATTTGGGCTGAAATCAGTTAATTACTTTGTGATATGACAGATCTTAAGCCTGTGTAATTGGAGGCCCCTCAAAAGACAAGAAACTGGAGGCATCGACAGAATAGAGAAAGAACCGATAGAGCTGCAGGTTAGTCTTTTTTACAGAGTGGCACAATGCCGGCACACAGAGGCATATTGTCCGTGTCCGTCTTTGTTTCAGACACACACACACACACACACACACACACACAGGCTCTGTTCCAATTTCTGGATGTCTATATGAGCAGCTGTCTTCTAAGGCAGCATCCAACCTGAAATGCAACCTCATAAGTGATCAAGTTGGAGTGCTCTAAATAGCGGCATGAGTTGAGCTAAAGAAGCCTAATTTAGGATACAATGCTTTTTTCTGATTTTATTGTTATTTCAGGAAATGTTATATTGACGTACAACAGCTTTGGAGATTTTTGTCTTTCAGTATTCAAGTGATCATCCACTAAACTTGCATGCCTGTGTCTTACATTGAAAAGCTGTCCTGGGTTGTTATCTAGATCAGTGGTTCTCAATTCCAGTCCTGGGGGCCACCTGCTCTGCATATTTAGCACGTCTCCCTTATTTAACACACCTGAGGAGATCGTCGGCTCCTTAGTTCAGTTCATGGATCTCTCTCTAACGAGCTGATGAGCTGAATCAGGTGTGTTAAAAAAGAGAGACATGGAAAACATGCAGAGCGGGGGTACGCGAGTACTGGAATTGAGAACCACTGATCTAGATGGCCGCCGAGTCAACTGACTTGCCTTAAAAGGTTAGTGCACCCAAAAATGAAAATTCTGTCATTAATTACTCACCCTCGTGTTGTTCCAAACCCGTAAGACCTTCGTTCATCTTCAGGCTCTCTGACCCTCCCATAGACAGCAAGGTAACTACTACATTAGGGTTGTGCCGATAGACGATAGTAATGTGTATCGACGATAGTCAGAGATATTGACAATAGCACATGTCTTTGTCGATAGTCAAGACGATATTAGGCTCATTCTCCTATAAATGTATTACATTATTGTTATTTTTAGGCGGCCTATTATAATTCGGCTATTATTATCATATTGCCCTGCTATTTCACTTCAACACTGCATTTCACACTCGCGCAAATGAGGATTAGAGCCTGTAGCCGGTGAAGGATTCTCCAACCACAAACACAGACGTACATCGTCTACTGATATAAGGTATTTCATTGCATTTTAACAAGTAATCTGTACGGTCTATATATGTGTAATATTTTAACCGAGCCCTCACTAACTGAGTTTAATGCCACAGTTATGTTAGAACGCATCTCATCCTTGTTTCTGTGGCAGTGCGTCGGGCTCGTCATGGGGCGCACGGTCCTGAGCGCTGTATGGCTGATGTATCCGTTCAATTTAACTTTACTCCAAATATATGAACGTACCTGTTTTAAATACATTTATATTTAACATGTTCGTTTATGTCCAATATTTAGTGTTAAACTGTTGGTCTTTAAAATAAATCTACTTTTAATTTTCACAGTTGACTGACTTTGCAGACCTTTTATACTGAAAACTTCCATGCGTCGATGCGGCAAACTTGTCACAGGACGTGCGGTCCTAATAGCGATGTATGACTGTTGTATCCGACTATATATGAAATAGCTGTTTTGATGTTAGTTTATCAGTATGTTTGAAAGTATATTATTTCAATTATTGGTGCTTTCATAGGCTCTCTCTCGCGCACCCGCGCGGTTTAAAACACCACATAGTTATGTAATAGCCTATGATAAGTACAGAGAGTCTCTCTCCCTTGCCCCCATGCACTCACGCACGATAATATCGTGTATCGGTGATCTCACGGGCTGGCGATATGACGATTTGAAAAATCTTTAATATGAAACATTTATATTTAAAATATTTGTAAATGAAACTGTTTAACGTTGAAATTAATATCTACATGTATATGTATATTATATGTATTAAAGTTGTTGGTTAAAATATTATATTTAAAACTTTCAATATTAAATATAATTTGTTTAAAATCAATATTTCTCTGGGTTTGTTCGCCCACTTATATAAAATATAAGATATATATTATTAGAAGTGTCGAACAAGCCAGAGAAATGCTGATTTTTAAATGTAATTGTATTTAATTTAATATTGAACATTTTTAATTAAATTACTTAACTATGTAATAATATAATTACATAACTATAAATATAATTGTAAACGATTTAATAATATAATAATTTCCCCCGCTAATATCTTTGCAGTGCATTCTGGGATTTACTGTTTTCTTCACAAAGTGATGTTGCCTTAGAATTTGGCCAATATGTCTTAAAAGGCAGAATTATTATTTGCAGCCTTTCTTCTACCTTACAATGATGCTTAAATGCAGGAAAGGAATGAAAAAAAATGGGACACTGCTAAAAGTTTTCAGTGATTAAAATTAGTGGTCGACCGATATTGGTTTTTTTACTGCCGATGCCGATATCTTGGGAAGCAGGGTGGCCGAGGGCCAATATAAAGACGATATCATTTATTTTAATTAATGTTTAAGACATTTGAAAAGATGAAAATGGATTAAAAAGTAAAGTGTTAAAAACATACTTTACTTTCAGTACAAAGTGTTTCACAATGAACTAAATATTTTAATCAAAATATACTAAAAAACAGGGCGCTCGGTATTCTGGGAAGTTTGTGTGCATCTGGAAATCATTTTTTTTTTTTCAAATAAAGCCAAGGTAACAGTAATTTTTACATGCAGCACATGACAAATGACGTGAATATGGCAGTGGGTAAATGGATAAAGTGCAGCATAGTTTGAAATCATGAGTTTAAAGTTTGTTGATCGCGTGTCTCCAGTGAAGCTGAACTCTCCTCCTGTCCGCATTCAATTCACACGGACCGACCATCATGCAGAGTACACGCGATCATGCAGGATACAAATGCACACTTTGTAAGATCTCACAGCTGGATTTGACTAAGTTTGCAAGCTTTGTGAAATTAAATGTTCATTAGTCATTCAAAGATTTGTTTAAATTATATAAATGCATATTTGCTGAATGCTGATGACAAATTAGAAAGTATTATAACGTTTGCCTTTCTATTACTAATAATATAAAAGCAATCGTTATAATACTTTTTGTATACATTTTAATTCCTTTGTTTAACTGTTCTATCTGATTATTAGACAGACTTCTATCCGTATTAGACAGAAATGTTGACGACGACAGCGAACAAGAGGGAGAAGGTGAACACTGTGCTCAGGCGCTGCCCCGCCTCGAACGCATCGGCCAAACAGGAAAACTTATCGGCCGATGCCAATATTTAAAAAATGCCAACCATTAATAGTCGACCACTAATTAAAATGAGTCATTAAAAATTATGTTTAATGCAAACATTTTAGGCTCATTTATGTCACATTTTAACTAACACGTTTTATCGCAGTGAGAGATTGGACAGGTTAAAATATTAATAAAGGCATTTGATGCATCTTTTCATGCTGGCTACATACCTACCTGTAATAAATTTCACAACAAAAGAACATTTAGTTTAATTTGTATCTTTAATGCTATAGAAACAAGTAATAAGACACTAAAGTACCTTTTTATGCAATGTGCCAGGCCGCTCGCTAGGTTTTGGAAAAGACTACAGTCACTTTCCTTTTATCCCCATTGATCTTGTCATTGGCAGAGTTCCTGCTCGTGTCTCACTGGTGTCCCTGGTTGGTACTGGCTTCCAGGGAATTGAGTGCATGCTGTGTGTGTGAGCGTGTGTGTTCATGCTCCAGTACAGCAGTCTTGACAGGATCCATGTCTCAGCACCTCTGTGCTAATTTAACCACTCATAGATGGAGAGCGGGGGAACAGGGGCCCACAGGTGAGCCCGGTTCATAAAAAAAAAAAATCTGTCATTTCTTTCCAACCTCTATTAGATTAGACAAGATGAACCAAGAGGAATTTGAGCATTTTTGGAACGGCACCGTGACTCCGGCTTGCTTTGCCGTATCGCATGTCCTTACCTCTTCAATCCTTACTTTTAAGCGTAGTGCATTTTTACAAAAGATAAGCTTTACACTAAAAGCACTGTATGCAGACAGGCGACCATAAGATTGGAAATGATCCAGTTTCTAAAACATCCTCTTTTATTAATTGTTTTTTGGCAGCAGCTTTCTGAACTCTACACTCTTTCATTGGACCGATACACTTTTCTACCTTGTATTCTAGGCGGTCAGAATTCAAATGACTATTGTAACTTCATATATGTGTTCAAATGCACCGTGTTTTATCTATTTATATAGGCAGCCAAAAGCTTTTTTCTAAACCTAGAAGGATGCCTTGCTTTCTACAACCTACATATGCAGCTTTTTTCTAAGGCCGCATCCAAACTAGATTAAATAAAGGAACGCCCTACATAGGCGACAGGTCTGTACAAAGCAATACTGAATGATATAGCACATTTTTAATTAGTTTGAACTATTTTTGTCAATGCTACTGTATTAAATTTAAGAATATTTGTAACATTCTGCCCGCATTCTCCACCATTTTTTCACCAAGCTGAGTACAGTGGATTTTGGGATTTCCTTTCTGTAAATAGTACTGTAAATCAAAGAAAATATATATTTTGTGTTGCACATGATAGAAAATAGTGTTAGGATTCAATTTTTCTTTTAGGATGAAAGCGTTTAGACTTTTTGCTCTATTGTCTTCAACGTAGATGCGACTGTGATGTAACATTGCACAGGTGTTGCATGGCTTCCCCTGTGAGCCATTGGCCTACAAGTATTGGCAAAACCTTTTAATATGTTTGTAGCAAGCATTTTTACATGTTTTAGAGTGACAGAGAGGTTGTCTGAGGCTTGTTTGAGACTTGGTCTGACACTGGTCAGTTTTGGCATCCGTCTTCACTTTGAGTCTGTCAGGACCACTTATATTTTTGAGTTATTGGTTTGTAAAGAACAGAAAGTCTAAAGAGCTCCTAAATCTGTCAGGGGTCGAAAAGCAAGAGAAAGCTAGAGTGTATTGATGTAAGCAGTTATATACCGTTGACATATTCAAATTTTGAAGTCTGATAGCCAAAATGATTCAGCTTATTAAAAATCATATGGTCCATCAGGTCCCATCGATTTGATCCCCTGATCTCTAGCCACCCTTGCGTTGACCAGATGTCAAATCCCATCTTGCCGAGCGATTTCCCCTCTCCTTGCGGTCTCACAGAGTAATGGCCCGTGTAGGCAGTGCGGCAGAGGAGGAAACAAAAATAAAAATATATGAAAACAATACTGCTCCTCATAATTAGTGGGCAGCCGATCAATGGCTGACGGGATGGTCTAGCCTTTCAAATGATTTTTTTGCTGCCTTGTTAATGCTAGATATTCAGTCGTGATCATTGAACAGTAAGAAGAGACTCCATGGTTCTTTTCCAAAACCTTAATGAGTAATTCCTTAATGGATGCTTTTGCCTTGCTTTCCAGTAAAAAATGTCTGAACATTCAAGGTGAACTTTGAAATGATATGTATTGTTGAAAGCATTTTATAAATAAATATACATCGGATTGTTTAGAACACATCATCTGCTTTTTTTTCTAGTTTTTAGCATAAATCTACCAAAATTTAGTGATGTTTATGCTTAAAACAACAAAAGTCCAATTGCTAAAGTTGTTTTGTTCTTTTTGTTGTTGAGTTGGTGAGACTGTAGGGTAGGGTTGCACCAAAATTCTTGAAAAATTCTTGGCCCAATCCAAACAAAATAAAACACTGGGCCAAAGGCCGAATAGCGAACATGTTTTTCACCATTGCATAAATTATCTAGCCAAAATGTGCTTTTTACTGTTTTGTCTTGCTTTTCAAAGAAAAATCAATTACAAAACGACAATTTAAAAATACTTATTTAACACTGAACATTTTAAACGTTCTAGCAGATATTATACCAAAGCACAATTTAACTTATAAATAATAAGTTACTAAAATAATATTTTTCTAGCCATTTTTAAGACCCCCCTTCATGAATCAAACATGTATTTTTTTTACTGTACAAATAAATGCAGCCTTGATGATCAGAAGAGAATTCTTTTAAAAAAGACCAGATGCGAATTTGAACACTGTTTGTGAATGTTATAATAAATGTACTAATAGAGCTGTTGTAATTATTAATATCATTATTATTGTCTTACTTTTTTATTTTACAGAACAACAGTAACGCCCCATTTACACGGGGCGTCGGCATCAACGCCTCTCGTTTACGTTGAATGGAGTGACGTCAAGCGTTGCCGAAATGAATTGTGGGTCCCTCGCGTCGCGTTGGGTCCGTTGCTCGTGGCAGAAGTTGAAAACTTTTCAACTTATCAAGCGCCAACGCAGGCGTCAGCCAATAAGATCACCTTATGCAAATACCCTGGTTCAGACGCTAGCCAATCGCGATCATGCAACACCAGAAAACAAATGTGATTGGCTGTTTTTCCCCACTAATGATGGTCCAAAAAGCTTCAAAAGCCTTTAAAAATGCCCTCCATCAAGCATTGACGCTGACGCCCCGTGTGAATGTGCCGTTAAACTATAAATACAAAATTTAGAATGTGAGGAGTTGCTTGTTTTTCAAGCAATTTGTGCATGCCTACGATCCTCTGGCGCATGTGTAGAAAACAAAGTTCTGAAGTTTATTTAATTGTTTTAGGCCATTTCGCGATTTCAATCATTAAACAGTAACCAGCAACAACCACCCCTTCCTCTTCTCATCGAAGTCATGCGATGCAGTACTAAACAGTCTCTCGCTGTCGGTGCTTGTAATGATTTTGGCATCTTTCTCGGACAGTTTTAAATGCTTCCACACTTACGACATGTTTGCTGCATTAGTGCGCACCTCTATTTGATTGCGTCATGTCATTGTTCGGTACAATTTATTCTGTCTTTTTGCTTATTCGGTTGAACACCGAAAGATATTTTTTGGTTGTTGCTATTTGGGCCAATATTTCAGGTTATCCATCCGCATCCTTACTGTAAGGTGTCCCATCTGTCATTTTAAGTTTATGTTGGACTGCAAGGGCTTAGTGTACCATTTGGGCAATATCCTAGGTAGGCAGTAGACAGCAAGACAGCTCACTAGGTTTCGAACAGAGCTCATATAATTAGAAAAGAGATCAGTGTCTGTGGCTGCTACCTGTATAAGAACATTTCACGTAGGCTTCTCTCAGATTTCACCTTCGCTCTTTTACTCTCATCTTTCCTCATTCTTCATCCATCCGTTCATTAGTCCTTCTTCTAATCCCCCCCGCTGGTGTCAGTAACCTTCATGTTCAGCTATTCATCAAAACCACAGCAGAAGCAGAGGTGAGGTACGACGCAGGTGGAGTGTCAGGTTAATTTTTATAACAACTTTTCTTCTTTTAGGCTGCTGATAATCTAATGTCTGCTTGCATGCAGATGCATTATTGGCTGTTGCCTCGTGTTATGCATGTGATATAGCAGTAACGCAGCGATCTTGAAGTTAGAGACAACACGGATGCTCCGACTTTCAAAAAAACATTCTTTGCTCTAGGCAAAGTCACACAGCTCTAGCTCCGCACCGCTCACATACTCTGGTTGATAAAACATGAGCAAACAGACTCCCTGAGATAGGAGTGTGCGGAATGAAAGAAATGAATGAGTAATCGCTGATGACTTCATTATTTATTTTAATGTCTAATTTTCTTTAAAAAAAGAAGAAAAAGTACAGTAAGCTAGCCAGGAGCTTAAGTAGGACTGTAATATCTGTTGAGCCATCTTTACTTGGGAATTATTTTCTTTATTTTGTTTCTTGCTATTTTATTTATTTATTGATCTTTCATCACTCGGCAGACTTAAATTTCTTAGTTGTTAAGTTGAAGTATCAATTTTGTCGCAGATATTTCTCCTAGAATTCCAACAAATGGGTAAATGTTTGACGTCTAGTAAGATTGTAGAATATTAATGTGGATTGTTAATTTTTTGAGAATTTTATTAGATCTTTTTTTGTTTGTTTTATTAAAAACATGTTTTTTGATATTGATGAGATCTAATGTGATCTGCAGAGAAAATTCTGAGAAGAATGAAGCTGAAGTCTCAGTTTAGTCTCAATATGTTCTTGGAGTGATCGCTGAGATATAAATTTAGATATTAATTGAAGTATTTGATAATTATTTAATAGTTAATATAAAGTCTCTTACTTTCGATGACAACTTTGTCAGTTTGTTTGAGACATGATTCCTTAATATCATGAGATAATTGAACTTAATTCATTTTTGCTGTCTAGGAGAAACAATTGAGAGATTAACAAGATGTTTTTTTCTTCTTCTTTCCTACAGGGTAAGCAACTCCAAACAAAATACTTAATAATAAAAACCTTGTAGGTTCTTGTGGATGAGGCCAGAACAATATTGGAGACAATGTTTTTGTCTTTCACCTGACAAACGGTTAGTCAGGAGATAAATGAGCCACATCCCGTGCTTGTGAATGCATAATCAGCGTGAGTCAGTTTGCTAAATGTCTATATTGGATCAGTTTCCTGGACACGAGGGCATTTACAGTCTGTGCCTCATTAAACATGAGCTGTGTCCTGTTCCTCTATGCACTCGGCTCTATATTTAGAGTCATTTGTCCTGTTTCTCATTAGAGAGTGAAAAGCGAGAGAGCAAGTGAGTGAGCGAGCGAGTCAGATCGCTATTAGTGGATCTGATTCCTGAGATGAGAGTTTGAATATGCTGTATCTGTTGAGACGGATAGGTTTCTGTAAGAGGATCTGCGGTTAGCGGCCCATGAGACGGCTTATCAGAGCCAGATCAGAACGAGGATCGAGCCAGAGGAAATGTTCACCTCATCGGTTCATTATTCATCATATATGCTGTTGGAGAACACCCACATCTGTCAAGCGCTCGGTTGTAATGACATGTTTGAGAGAGTAATCCAGGCTCTGTCTGAATAAACATGTCTGCTGAAACGTTTCTGTCACTTTAGATTTGTGAGTATTTAAATGAGTTGCATGGCAAACCCTCTTTTGTATTTGTCACTGTGTGCATTGTATGAACAACCTTTTTTTTTATTTATTATAATTAAAGATTTAAAATGACGGTCGAAAATATTTTTAAATGTTTTTGACAAGACCTGCTCACTAAAGCTGTAATTATTTAATCAAGCGTACAGTAAAAACTGTAATCTTGTGAAATATTATTACAAATTAAAAATAACTGTTTTCTATTTTAAAATATTAATTTAAAATACGGTTGTCGAAAATTTTGTTGAAATGTTTTGAGAAAGGACATTTTTTTGCCATAAAGCTGCGTTATTTGATCAACATACAGTAAAAACTGTAATATTCTGAAATATTATTACAATATTACATAACTTTTCTATTTGAATATATTTTAAAATAGAATTTATTTATGTGATGCAAAGCTGAATTTTCAGCATCATTTCTCCAGTCTTCAGTGTCACATGATCCTTCAGAAATCTTTCCAATATGCTGATTTGCTGCTCAAGGTATATTTCTTATTATTATCAATGTTGAAAACAGTTGTGCTGCTCAATATCATTATTTGATGAACAGAAAAAAAATGCAGTTCAAAAGAACAGCTTTTATTTGAAATATAAGTTTTTTTTGTAACATTATAAATGTCACTTTTGATCAGTTTAATGCATATTTGCTAAATAAAAGCATTAATTTCTTTATCAAAAATCATATTGACCCCAACCTTTTGGTTGTGTATGTACTCTCTAAATAGATACAAACATCCACTCTTCTAGAGAATTGCATTTTGCAAGTCTCTGAAAGTTGGGTTGCTAATAGGCGTTGCTATTGCTGAATGCCTAGTAATGTTTTTGAATGATAATAACATTACAATCAAAATATTTTGGAGGGAAAATGTTATTTATAGATTAAATCGGTGCATGCACTGCATAATATCAAGGAAACAACACATGCTCTTTGTTATTGTGGATATCTGTATAAATTGAAAAGGCAACCCCCGAGCTCTCTGGGTCCATGAGAACATTCAGGCTTGCAGCCAGTACAAGCGAGTACCACCAGCAGGGTTGAAGCCGGTTCCAGCGGTACTTCAAGCTGGAGAGGACTTGGTTTGATTACAAAGGAAAACACAAACACAGATCCATATCCCTTTGTGAACAACTGCCAGTTTGTTTGTGAGTGGCCTTAATTTAATATAAAAAGCTTAATTTGAAGTCCTCCATCGCTCTGACACTACACTGCAATATCTGACATTCGATGAAGCATTTGCACTCATTTCCATTGCTGGTCAATCCCCAAAGTTAGTGCTCATTTGCATAAAGTTAAACTTTTCTCAACGTTGTCTTGTCGCTGTCGTTTGTGTCACTGGATGTCGCCAGCTCTCATTAAAAATGGATGAGATCATGTCTCTGGCAGTGTGAAAAGAGCTTTAGAGATCTCTGACTTTTAATAGCAGATTTTGTTGTTTGAGAACAGTATGAGATTTTGTTGAGGTTGTTCTGATAATCTAGAGGAGACGTGAGATTACAAGGGTAGTAAAAGTGAAAGCACAACTCTCAATCTAATTGCTGTTTTATTTGTGAATAATAATGGTCTCTTCAGGAAAATTGTATACTTTTATGTCCGATGTTGACTCCAAAAGAAGAAACATTTTTGGTTCCCCAAAGAACATTTCAGTGATTAATTGTTAAAATAACCATTTTTTTTCTTAGTGTGAAGAACATTTTATAATCTAAAGAACCTTTTTCCACTAATAACATTTTGTCCAATGGAAAGGTTCCATTGAACTTAAAAGTTCCTTATGGAACCATCAATGCTAATAAAGAATGTTTATTTTTAAGTGTTCCTTTTTACATCTATGGCTCCATGAAGAATCTTCAACATCCATGGAGCGTTTCAATTCCACAAAAGGCTCTTTATAGTGGAAAAAGGTTCTTTTGATATTTTTTAAAATGTTCTACACTAAGAAAAAAAAAATATTTTAAGAGAAGTTCTTTGGGGAACCCAAAATGGTGGTTCTTTGGCTTCACTATATGAAAACCCCCTTTTGGAACCTTTATTTTAAAGAGTGTATTATGTGAGGTCTTCGTTTTGGATGCCGGTGCAGAATATCTCAGGCGTTCAGAGATGCGCCTTGTTCCTGGCTAGAATTTATCAAGGTTGCTGTCGAGAATGCAATTTAGACTATACTATAACTTTAATCCTAGACTTGATTTAATCATGAAAACAAATCTCTGACATTGAACACATGAGCTCAAGTGCAGCTGCTCTCAGTAAAAAAGAGGACTGGTGTCTTCCACACTGACTCCCCTCATACATGGATGAGGTGCTTTTACTCAACCAAATGCTACAGATATGATTGTTCTTTATCTGCTGTTCTTGAATAGCACTTGTGGTTCTATTTCCGCACAGGCGGTATATCTTACAGAGAATATGACGTCAAATACCCTCTATCTGATTTTGACCACTAATGAAATGTTCTGCTCTGGCAGTGAAACTTGATTTTAAAGGGGTCAAGACTCAAGTGTCTTTAGATGAGAGGAACCTGGGATAAATCTCCATGACAACCAAACTTTCAGAGAGACATGAAGCATGTGAGATCTTCCTCTTCACATAAATATTTGATCATATTCATCTCGTATACTAATTACATTTCTGACAGCTCATTAAATACATCCTGGAATAGAAATCTGAAGATAGTTCATAGGTACTTTTAGCAGGTCTTGTGTATTAATTAAAGGGTTTCCTGATTAACATTTATTTTATTATTTTTTTAATCTTATCAAATAAATCAGCTACCATGTACCATTAAGTTTCAAGTATGCGTTAGCTTTCATAAAAACATTTTGTGCATGTGCGTGGTTGTAAAAGTTGTTTTTCTGCTTTAAAGATGTATTGTAAATTCTTACATTTAGTTTTTAATTCTTTTAAAATATCTTGAAGTGGTTATTGATTTCTTTTGAAATGTTTTGAAGTTGCTCATTGAAAGTTTTTCATTTAAAAAAGCCGCTGCAAGTACACTACAGAATAAAATCAAAGTAAGCACTAAACCCCATGGAGAATGTTGTTTGTGTTTTCTGCATTTCACATTTAAAAAGCAAAGTGCAAGTCAATATCTTATGACCTATTTATCTCGGCAATGTTTTATTTGCATAAACTGTATTAAAAATGTATGAAAATATTTGGAACTGAAAATGTGAATTAACCAAACTTAACATTTCGGTTAATCAGCCACTTATCAACCAAGTCCAATAATCTAAAATAGCCAAATTAATTGGCCTTATTATTTTGAGGTCTATCACTAATTTTTTATGCATCAGTTGACATTTAATTATATTTTGTGACATTTACATAAGATAGAACTGTATTGAAATTCCACTTTCTTCATCTTCACAGATTAATACAGATGGGTCATAATTTACTGACTTGAATTTTGCTGTTTGTATGTGAAATTCCTAAAAAAACAAGCATTTGAGTCTCTATTGAGTTTTTCTTGTATACACTGCATTTATTCTATATTGCACCTCTAGTGGTTATCTTTCGGACGAAGACCTTTCAGTGACCACTTCAATATATATATATATATATTAGGGGTGTAACGGTACACGTATTCGTACTGAACCGTTTCGGTATGGGTCTTTCGGTTTGGTACCGCACGCATAAAGTTTTTTTTTTTTTTTTTTTTCTTAGGAATTTTGAGAAAAAAAGACGTTTTGACCGTCTTTTATGTGGCATGACAGATCGCTGTATAAACGCCTTAGAGAGCCGCTTCTGGGACGGTTCAGAAACATGCTGGTATAATCCCAACACAAGCACTGACTAGAGCGGCCGCGATCAGCTCCGGTTCCCGTGTCTGAGCCGTGACGCCCCGCAGATTTCTGCAGAGCGGATCATTTCCTTCCTGTACTTACTGTTTAACGCGAATAAACATGACCTGAACATCTCATGCATCATGTTAATTGCTCATCCGGTCTTTCAAACTGCGGAAAGAAATCAACAATACAGCATGGAAATAAAATGTCACGTAGCATTTCATTTACCTCAGGAAGTCATCAGTTTCCACAGCTCGTTAGTTCACTAGAGAAAGGAAGTCTAGAGAGGAGCATTTTGCGAAATATTACACCATATAATTTTATTTTACTAAACCTGTTAGTTAAAGGGGGTCATATGATGCGATTTCAAGGTTTTCCTTTCTCTTTGGAGTGTTACAAGCTGATTGTGAATAGATAAGATCCCTGAAGTTGCAAAGACTAAAGTCTCAAAACCAAAGAGATATTCTTTATCAAAGTTAAGACTCTGCCAAGCCCCCTAAAACGGCTCGTTCTAACAAGCCCCAACATGTCTACATCACGATGTGGCCTATTAGGATAATGCCGCCCAAATGTGCACGCAAAGAAAGAAGGTGTGGTTTCAGTAACCGCAGTTAGTGTTGAAGCAGCCATGTCAGGGAAACGCTGTGTGTTTCTAGGCGAAAGCAAAAGCACTTTTATTTGGCCTTCCGAAAGTAGATACAATTAGGAATCATTGGTTAAGATTATTTACAACAGAACAGCAATGCATTTTATGGACGACCGTTTCGTGAACCTAGGAGAGGAGGTAATTCTGACTTTGCTATGACAATCTGGCACTTCTGAATCAGCTACTGTTTTGTTATTAGTTTAATTATTTGCTATTGACTGTTCAAATGCGGAGTTTTGTGCATGGTGTGTGAGTGTGTGTGTGCGCGCACGCACGCGCGTGCGGGTGTGTGTGTGTGTGTGTGAGAGAGAGAGAGAGAGAGATCACAGTGGAGTCAGCTGTCTTAACCGTGGCTTGTGTACTGCAAACACATACCAGCTTCATCACTGTGTCTGTCACGCGACTCTGTTCCCCTTTCGGGCTCGGCCTTTACATTTATTTTGAAAGCTGAAGCTCGCATTTCCGACGAGTGCTTGCGGTGTTCGGCCAATCACAATGCACTGGGTCAGCTGGCCAATCAGAGCAGACTGCGCTTGTCAGAAGGTGGGACTTTGTAGAAAACGAAGCGTTTGAGAGAGGTGGGGCATAGAGGACCTACAATTATGTACAGTATTTGAAAAATAATGTGTTTTTTGAACATTAAAGCATGTCAACATATTCTGTTACACCAAATACACAAAATAATGATCTTTAAAAAAGCATCATATGACCACTTTAATTACTTAATGTACAGTATGGTTTGAAATTAATCGGTTATGAAACATGCTAGACAGCCATTGGTAATTGAATATATTTTAACAAATAACTTAGAAATTGTATTATTTGTAAGTTAATTTAAAAACTGCATTATGTGCACTTTACATGTTTGCATACAATTTTTCAAGTTTGGGTTAAGTTGTTAGGCCTAATTGTAACCTTATAATGTAAAAGGGCTCCCTATAGTTTTAAGCATAAGCTGAGGTATTTTTTTTTTTATCACTAAGAAAATTTAAACTATAGCTGAATGTATTTAAAGAAAGAGCAACTTGTTCAGTAAAAAAAAAAAAAAAAAAAAAAGAGTTTAGTTTTTCCCCCTGCTGTACCGAAATCATACCGAACCGTGACGTTAAAACCGAGGTATGTACCGAACTGTCATATTTGTGTACCATTACACCCCTAATATATATATATATATTATATATATGTATTTATATTAAATTTTTTAAACATTTTTTTTTTTTTGCTTCACATGACATTAATGAGAGTGGTGGGGATTAATGTGGATTATTGTGATGTTTTTTATCAGCTGTTTGGATTCATTCTGACGGCACCCATTCACTGCAGAGGACCCATTGGTGAGCAAGTGATGTAATGCTAAATTTCTCCATATTTGTTCTGATGTAGAAACTAATCTACATATTGGCAGCCATTTACTTTCATTGTAAAAAAACAAAACAAAACATGCAAGCCATTTATGCTACATCCTTTTGTGTTCCACAGAAGAAAGTAATGCAGGTTTGAAATGACATGAGGGTGAATAAAGGATGACAGTATGTTCATTTTGGAAGAGCTATTCTTTTAATTGCTGTTTTTGCAGAAACCATTGTGACATTCAAGAGGTCTCATTTGTGATGTCTCTTTCTAGTGGAGTGTTCTAGCCTTTGATGCTAAATTATAAATCATATTTCCCATCTCTTGAATAAAAGCTGTGGGTTGAAGCAGCATCTGTTGAGCTAATTGCATTAGTGAGACAGTAGGAACAGCGAGAGCTCTCTTGCGTCCCGTTTCTATTTCTAACACTGCACACGTTGTTTCGGTCGTGCTCCGCTCCCCAAGCAAAACGCCCTGATGTCTCTGGCTACATTTCAGATGTCTGACCCCCACTTAATCAAGATGTCTTGCTGTAGCTCTGCGCTTCTGTTTAAAGATTGTGAACACATGCTATCATGATCCCATGATCCGGGTGTGCTCCGGGTGTGTGTTCACGGTGTGTGTGTGTTCACTGCTGTGTGTGTGCACTTTTGGATGGGATAAATGCAGAGCCCTAATTCTGAGTATGGGTCACCATACTTGGCCACATGTCACGTCACTCACTTACAACTTAAAACGGTTATTTCTCTCATTCTCCTGCTCCTTGTCTATCCCTGCATGTCTCTCTTTCATTTTTCATGTTGTTTCCTGCTCTGTTTGAACCTGCAGACAAGTCCTTAGTTCTTGCCTACACTTTCTTATGTTAACTAGATATGAGCACTAACAGGTATACTCCTACAGACAAGCACGGTATGCGTCACGAAACCTATTAAGAGCATGTTCTTGTTATATTACATCCCAAAATCAAGAAATAATAATTGTATTTTGGAGAAGTGTGTGATTTTTTAACAAGAGGAGCTACAAAAACAACTCAAAAGTTAAACTTCTGAATGCATCAATATAGTGAGAATAATGTCAGGTACAAAATTTTTTTTGTAATGGTCCTAAAGATATATACTTGGCTGCTTTTCTTTCTTTAGTTGAAATGTTTGTAAGGCTGTTCTAAACAGTAAAACAATAAAAAGGTTATTGAGATTTTTAATTGCAACTTCGCATCTCACAATTGTGACTTTTTTCGTAATTGTGCCTGTTATATCTCACAGTGTTGTTCCTTATTTTAGACTCAAGCTTACTGTTTTGTTTTTACTCTGATCCCCCATGGAGAATATGTTGCTGTTTTTTCCCCCTGAATTTTACATTTAACAAGTGCAAGTCAATAAATAATAACCTGTTTATTTCAGAAATGAAATAAACATTTTCACAATCTGTATTAAAAATGTATTTACAATTTTTAGAATGACCGAGGCCGATGATTTCAAAATAGCCACATTATTTGGCCTATTTATTTTTAGGCAACAAATTGCAATGCTTAAGTGACATTTATTGGTAATAATTTGCAGTAAGGTCACATTAGATAACATTAGTTGTTGCATTAACTAACATTACATGTGAATTAGAAATAAATGTGTTAGTGTTTATTAATCTTTGTTAACATTCAGTCACTATTCATTGTTAATTCATGTTAACTTCCATTAAATAATATATGCAGATACTTTAGATTTTTTTACTAATTTATTAGTAAATGTTGAAATAAACATTAACTACGACTAATAAATGCTTTAGAATAATTTTTCATTGTTAGTGAACCTTTTTCTAACGTGTTAGCCATTTATTTTCATATAAGACAAACGTATTGAAATTCCATATTGATTCAGATGGGTATAATTTACTTACTTCATATGTGAAATTTATAAACTACAACCATTTTCTTCATTGGGCTTTTCTTGCATGCTTTGAATTTATTCTCATTTTCTTTAGTTCTTTGCATTTATTTTTTGGTGAACTGTTAGGAAACTGTTTTCGCCTCGGTGTAAAACAATAAACAGCTAATTGTGACTTATGTTCCCCTTAAACTGTGACTTTGTTTCTCGTAATTGTGACTTTATTTCTCACTATGTGACTCTTATTCCTTATTTTAGACTTATAGTTACCTGTTTAGTTTTTTTAGTCTGAAACATAAAAAAACAAAAACTGATTTTCACAGAAATGTGACCTAAACAACATGTAAAAATCATCTCTTTCTGCTAATTGGTAAATCAGCAAACACATAGGGGATGCAGGAAATGATTACTCCGAAATATAATAAGCATATCCAGAAACTAAGAGCCAGAGCTATAAAAACCCTATTTGCTGCAGCTTTACTTAGAATTCAGTTCTTTCAAATGGAAACCACAGGCGTAAAGGCATCGTATAGCTGTATCATCATTAACTCTGATAATGACTCATGTCGATACGGAGGACGTGCCGTCCTCACCCTCTCTTGACTTAACAGCCGTTCCTTTTGTTCATTAGCCCGGTTCGACCGCCTTCATGCGTGTGTAGAACTGGAAAGCCCTAATGAGCTTTTTCTCATCAACAGTTCATCTGTTCGGTTTAGCAATCATCCGTATTGTAATATTTTCCTTGCCATCTCTCTCTTATCCGATTGTCACAGGGAATCTCATTTAGGAAGACGGAAAGGCCTCGCAGCTTTAGTTCAGTCCAGTCGCTCTAAATCAAATAACCTGCTACAGTGTTGTAGTGTTTTTCTCAGTAAGTCTTCTGGAAGCCAATTTCTATGCTGGACCTTTTTTGTAAGCATGAGTGTATTTCAGCTCGCTGTGAGAGAGAAAGCCTCTGAGGCTGCATATACACAAGGTCAGGGTGCGAACTACGGGGGAGCTCGGCTCCCCTTAATAAGACATGGGCTCCCCTAAAAACGTGATTTGTGAAATTTTGGGGGGTCTCAAAAAATATTGACAATGTGTTATTTTGACGTGCAATTTCAGTTTTGTGTAATGTGATCATCGTGGATTATCATGTGTAAAATTGCAAAAATATCATTCATTCATTCATGCATGACGGCGATTTAAACCTAATTCACTTCAATAAAGATAACTATACATGCTATTCTAGTCATGAGCATCAAGGTGTGGGGGCGCTGCGGTGCAAATTCCACACATGTTTAGTACATGTTAACTCATGTAAAGATTCGTAGAAAAAATATAAACGCTGGACTCTGTGGTCGATTCTGTGTTAAGGTAAGGCATGTTATTCGCAATTTTGTCGGAGCTGGGTTGTTATAGGTCTGCGTTCTCTGCACTACCTCCTAGTCTCGATGTTAGGCCTAGCTGACACCCGGAGTGGGTGAATTATGGTATTCCTCTGTAGCCTGATGACCGTTGTTCATGTGAACACAAAGACAGCCTGATGCTTTGTTTCTATACTATTTGTATACCACACCATGTATTACAACACAGTATGGCGATTGCAGACAGAAATCACAATACTGTACTACCTAGATTGTTTCCTTCGGCTCGATTTTTGAGGACTGTTGCTGTTCGATGCCATGACGTGTATATATGAGTGGCGACTGAGCGGACACACACACATAGAGCGATACTACACAGACATCACACCCACGTGAACCTGAGCGGTGCACTCAATTTTTTCGGCAGACGAAATTTTATTCAGTTCAGCTCTATTATTGTCGACTCAGAAATGGATATTATATATTAAATGGCTTTTTTGAACAGTTTAGCAATTCAAAAAAATAATTAAAAAATGTTTTTTTTCACGCCCGCTGTTGGAAACAACACTGATTTAATTCTATCCAAAAAGTGGGCTTCCCCAGAGTCCACGGTATAGTTCGAACACTGCACAAGGTATGTTCCACCTTGTATGCGCGGTCAGTGTCAGCAGATAGTCATCCGAGCATCTTTCACCTGATACCAGCACATCTTCTGAAGATCAAGACGGCGATGTCCGCTGAGAAATCAGATTTCTCGTATCGCTTAAAACCGTGGGTTTTTGTGTGGAACGAACGAATGCTTGTATGTGCTTTGGCAATTACGGGCAGATGCATTTTTATTTTGCTCTTTATCCCATGTGTGAGGCCCGTCGAATGTGTAGTGTTCATTTTGAGTCAAGTTGTTTTCAGTGTGGAAAAATTAGAAAGATTAACCTTCACGTATCTGGTTTTTCGTTTACACTTATGAGAGATACATCTCGCCTATTCACGTACTCAAGGTCAAGCTGTTATTTTAGAGAAACAGAACGATGCTCAGAAACACTGCTGTTTTTGAAGTGGTCATATCATAAGGTCGAGTCCAAATCCAGATTTTTCCGTCCTACTCTCTATTAAAACGATCCATCTGTAGCAATCCATTTCTTTCACATATAGACATCATAACCCAGAGGGTTTAAAGGATAGTTTCCTACCAAACAATCTGAAAAATTCTTGTTTCTTGGTGCGTATTACTCACCCTCATGTTGTTCTAAACCCGTAAGATCTTCGTTCATCTTCGGAACACAAATTAAGATATTTTTGATGAATTCTGAGAGCTCTCTGACCCTCCCATATACAGCAATGTAATTACCACGATCAAGGTCCAGAAACGTAGCAAGGAGATCGGTAAAATAATCCATGTGACATCTGGGGTTCAACTGTAATTTTACGAAGCTACGAGAATACATTTTGTTGCAAAGAAAACCAAAATAATGACTTTATTCAACAAATCTTCTCCTCCTCGTCATCAATCCGCGTGATGCACTGACACAGGAAGAGCATACGCTGTTTTTATGCTGTTCAGATCGATACTCACTCTCCAAAATTTCGCTACTGTGATGCCGGAGGAGAACGAAGTGTTGAATAAAGTCGTTATTGTTTGTTTTCTTTTCTTTCGTACAAAAAGTATCTCGTAGCTTTCGCTATTTTATACGATCTCTCCTTGCAACATTTCTGGACTTAATCGTGGTAATTACATTGCCTGTCCTATGGAGGGTCCGTCAGCTCAAGGATTTCCTCAAAACTATCTAATAGTTGTGTTCCGAAGATGAACGGAGTCTGACACGTTTAGAACGACATGAGGTTAGACTTAATTAATGACAGAATTTTCATTTTGGGTGAACTAACCTGTCATAAAGAATAACAATTTAGTCCCTCTTGTAATTCTCTTTGCCACCTTGAAGATTCTCAGTTTACTTACGTGTAGACGGACGAGCCGGGTCGAAGTAAGAAAACACACGTCCAAATGTATCCCAATCTTCAATTTATTCATAGAATACAGAGATTAATAGGCATATGTCGAGGGGAGTTTGCAATCCTCTTAACCTAATGACGGATATGAATAACATACCCGTAGGATCTTTGGCCAAGAACATGTGTTTTTATAAAATGGCCACATATACAGAAAAAACATGTACATATTAGGAATAGACTTCCCGGCGAAGCATGCTGAACCCTCCTCACAGTTCAGCACGAACTCCTTTACCCTTGTAGTCCAAACATTCATGTCATTAATTGGGGCCTTTAAATCAAGATAACGAATGTATAGGGGGGCCACATTTACAGTGCATACCTTGCATAGAAGTAAGACATATTTAAAGACCAAATATCAGAGAGAGGTGGATACAAAGGGGATTAAATAGAATGCTTTGTATATAGACAGAGTGCTTGAGAGAGAAGGATAAAAACCGGGAAAGGGTGCTGATCATCCCTAGGAACATTCTCTTAAACAAGACAGAGAGTGTTTTCTAACAGTTGCTTGCTTTTGTTTAAAATAAACAATGAATTCATAAACACTCGCTGCAGAGTTCCCTGATCCTAAATTCATATCATTCTCATACTTAGATAATAATATGGAATATAATCATTTTTTGATAAATTTCAACCCATGTGTCCTGTAACAGGTCTCCTCATAAAAGCATATTGAGTAGCAATAAGAGTATTCATGGCACGATCAATCAAAAGTATAATAAATGGAATAATACAACATACAATGAATGATAGGATTAATAAAATCACTCTAATAGGGATTAACGCATTCACTAGCATTTTCTGCCACCCTGGGAGCCAACCAAACACATCATTTGAATTGTTTCTTGCATCTCTTGCTTGTATCTCTTGTGCAATTCTAGTCATATTCATTAATCCTTCATCTATCAAATGACCATCAGCATCATTATCTGGAATATAAGTGCAACATGCAGTGCCCACGATAACACACACTCCGCCCTTCTAGGCTGTCAGTTGGTCTAGAACCAATATATTTTGTAGAGCAGTCAGTCGCAAACCTCTGAGTTCTTCCTTTACAGCTTCTAAGGTATTTCTCGTAGTATTCATAAATAGAAGTAGCTAATAACGAATAAATTCTGTTTCAATTTGAAGATGGGCCACACCAACCTGTGGGAAAATAGATTCAAAAAACTTTTCAGTACCAGTCCATAATCGATGTTCCCACGGTACTGGATTGTTCCTTGATACCGTAAGAACTTTGTTTCGATCAGCAAGAGAACGCTTCTTTCTTTGTTTCACCTTTTTCTCTTGATGATGAAGTCGAACAACCATAGAATGTTCTTCTAAACTTACTAGAGCACATCTCCCACTTCAGTCCCCTGGGAGAGAAGTATACACTCAATGTCCACAGAGCCGGAACCAGTCTCTTAAAGCTTTGGTTCCCCTTCTATTTGGGACATACATACGGTATCTTGGATCTCCTCCATAAGAACAGAAGAAATCACATTTTTCTCTTATTACTCCACCCATAAACAACCACGGTTGTTATGGGAAGTGGATTCTTGTTAGCATATTCCTCTATTTTAACTTCTCCTGCATTAAAAAAAAAACAATAATGACAGCATGTAATATTTTTCATCTGGCAATATTGATAAACTTGATCACACTTGCTCAATGGAATTTCAACTTCTGTTCTCCTTCAATTCTTTTTACACAAAATAATGAGTCAGGGATTGTACTCACGATTGTCACTCTTACAAACAGTTGGGGTATAAACCATATTGTACCATTTTGTCTGCACCTCCATTGTCCAGAAGTCTTAATGCAACACTAATAAAAGAAATGCATTCCCAATCTTGCGGTGGTGGGGCTTTAACAATTACCCGAGGACCGACCGCACTGTGGGGCATTTTTGTACAGACATAACAAGACCCCTTTTTCCCTTCGGCCTTTGCCGAAATCTCCACCACATATTCGTGGCATATGTATGGGGTGTATCATCATGCCCAAGCCATGTTTCATTACCTGTACTTATAAAAGTGTGAGTTACAAGTAAACAAACTTATCAGAATGAACAGGTATATCATTTGTCTCATACCCATGGCCACACAACTATCAGGAATGATGATTGTAACCTCTTGCTTCTCCTTCCGCCCCTTCCGCACCTCGACTCCTCTCTCATCTCCTCGAACTCGATCCAGCTCCAGATCCGATCACAGATCCCCTCCTGTCTCCGGAGCCGGCTTTAGCCTCTTGCATGGATCCACTGTTGCTGGAAATCAGTCAGCACCCCTGTCCGCGTCACAGCGATGACAGTCGCAGGTCCAAGATATTTTGGCTCTCCGCGCTTTGGAGGTTTCAGGCACTTTATCAACAACTGTTGGCCTGGAGCAAAAGAATGAGACGGCTTCTCTGCAGGGAGAGGGAGAGAGAGAAACATCACCATTTATACTATTTAAAGTTTTGACCAGGGAAACCACGTAATCCGCGATGATCACCTCCATATCACCTGTGGAGAGATTACCAGCACGAACCTTAACCCACGGGGTGGGGAACGGTCTACCCATTAGTATTTCAAATGGAGACATATTTGTTGTCGATGAAGGGGACATTCTTATTTCTGCCAACACTACAGGTAGTATGTCGACCCAATTTCGGCCTGTCTCCATACATGCTTTCGTAATTCGATCTTTTATAGTTTGATTCAAACGTTCCGCTACCGAACACGACTGGGGATGATAGGGTATGTGCAGAT
>JADLZN010005517.1:446237-505559 GCA_018155175.1 Sinocyclocheilus anophthalmus | reverse complement strand
ATGGACCTCATTCAGCTCAAAGCAGCCAACGACATGCAATGGCAAAGAAAGGAACAGCGAGACTGCGACATAAGCGAACCCTTGACCAGCATCATCCTCTCCTCGGACCACACCCTCAAGGGCCTCAGACAGGAAATATACGAGCTGAAACTGCAAGTCACATAATTCTGTGCAGGATACACTGACACTGTCTCTCAACGTAAAGCCACAGACGGAACTGCAAAGAACCTCACCGAATGTGCGACAAAGAAATCACCAGCTTCTCACGATGCTCTAACAGCTGCGCAAACCAGCGCCGCTGAAAAGCTCAAACAGACTGAAAAGACGAACTGTTTTCACACAAAGTCACTCTAAAACACATATGTGGGTAACTAGCATGAGAGCGCAACACCGACCATCTTATCGCCTTTACCAGGCCACCTTCTACAGACAGATGCTGAGGCGTCCAAACCCTGCTTCAGCAATTTAAAAGGAGCTTTAACATTGTTCAGCGAAATAAGTTAACCTATCCTAACGACTGCCATAGACCCTCCAGCAAAAGCGCAGGTTTCAAGCACACGCGTGCGCCAGCTTGCAGCTCATGCATCTGTGCACAGCGACTAAATGGTCGGAAAGGGAGCCACCGCGCGCTTTTGGCTGTCTTTGTGTCACTTCCGTTGCACCTACGATGTTCAGCTCCTCTTGAAAACCTTCTGCGTCAGGCTGCAACAAAAAAATTCAGGCTAACCGAGCAACGCAACCGAGGGTGTGATCGCTATGCACGCTATCAAGTACGCTCCCTGAAAAGCCTCGCTGCAGCTGTCAGTCAACAAACAAAACATAATTTTCCAGGCTACACCTCCAGGAATCGCAACCCCGCGTTGTCGACTTTCATGCTTCACAATACTCGCAAGCTGAAATTAGGTCTTGCAGACCATAAGGTGAACAGACAGGGAAAACACGAGACAGAACTTCCTCTGGCCAGCAGGCCCACCCCCTCAGCTAAGAGTCTGAACCTGTGAGGGGGGGGGCGAGAGCCACTGTTCACTCGTCACCAACCAGCAGCCACAAGGGGGTGGGGCAAGGACCTTTCCAGAGGATCTCTGCAGACACACACACCGTGTGACCCCACATACCCCAACGAGCTGGCCAGAGACAACACATCTGGCAATCTAAATACTCTCAGACCCAGAGTCTGTACACGGACTGATCGCTGCCCCAGACATCAAGCAGGGCCGGCGTGAAACTCCCCTTGCTTACTACCACAGACTTTGACAAAATTACTCCAAAGCTCACAATTACCCTGGGTTGGCGGAGGACACCAGCTGCAAGAAGTTATCTAGGCATTAGGGCCTGCCGCACATTGCCTAATCAACAGCTGCGTAACCTGATACAGAAGGCCTTTAACAAGCACAAGGTCTCCACTAAAGGTGTTTGTCAAACCCTACTGAGTCTGAACTTCACAACTCAGATTCCAAAGCGGGCACCAGAAGGCACCCATCATTGCCACAATGCAAAACCCTTCTAAAGAAAGCCCCTAGCCAGAAGAGGACAAATCCATCACCATGGCAACAGACCCAGGTACCAGACCAACCACTGGGAAAAGGCATACTCATCCTGCAAACACCACGGTATGTCCAACAGCAGTCCACCCCAACATCCTCCTCAACACGGGTGCTGAACGGAGGCTACACATGGACAGCTGGACACGCCTACTTCTGGTTTACAGGAGCTGCTGACACTCGCAAATGAGCTCCTTGAACAAAACTCAACTAATGAGTATTGAGAAGGACAAACCTCTGATTCCTTGCCTGCTGCAACACAGCATCATGCCCCTCCAAGGGAGGAGCATCCCTTGAAACCGGTCTACACCCCTAGAAGCATCCAGACAACGTTGGATTGAGCAGCGGTCCCACATGCCCAACAGCGAAAGCTCTACCAACACAACTCAGGCAAGCTCAAGTTGGTGCTGCCACAAGAGCAAAGTGACACTGCAAACATCAGACTTCTGGTGACGTTCTAGCAGAACAGAGGGCTAACAACCACTTGCTGCTCTCCTGCCATCATCACTAGTTCAGTCTGAAACTCTCTGCACGCTACAATATCTCCATAACAATTACCTGCAATCCTTGGAACCACCTGCACTCTCACCAGTGATAGTCTAACCCGGCTGTTCCACATCGTTGGTACCACAGATAGCCTACTGGCTAATAACATCAACAAAAAAACATCCTACCCGGACTAACTCACTTCAGGATGACAGGTGACACAGCCTCGACACCTGCTGCATAAGCTCGAGGACCCACACCTTGCTACAGCCTACATCACCACAGCACACCACCTGACAGCATCAACCACGGCACCACAACCACTCTGGGAGGCACCAACAGCCAGAGAGCCACCACTGTCTCCCAGTCTTGAGTGGCAGGTGCGTGTCTGATTGTTCTGCACCTTTGAAGTCGCTCGCTGTTGTCTATTCGACGGACAACAACGCTCGAAAGGGGGGAAAAATGTAGCGTCTCGACCAATCTGACACACTATTTTTTATTTGATTTAACAAATCAGTTATTCATTAGGTTAACAAATCGTCACATCCCCTCACTCCATAAACTGGATGCCAGGATTTCTGCTGAACACCAGGCCCCCCTTGGTCACCATTACAACTAATCATGATATCACTGGTTTTATGACCCCCCAGGAATGTGAGAAGGATAGCCCACTCTTTGTCCCAAGGAAAAGCAGAGTAGAAATGGACTGTGTTCTAGTTAATTCATAGAAAAACCGTTATTTGAATGAACACACATATTCTTCAGGTCATTGGGTATATTATTGTCATTGTGTTTTTTGTCTTTGATATTCTTAGACTATTTTAGTATGCTTGTGAGGGGACCCATTCCTGATCCTCCCTTTTCACTATATGTAATCTTACCTTGTTTAGTATCTATGAATTTGCCTTCTTATGATCGAAACAAGCGTGTATATTATATTTTGGTACATAGGCAATATATATTAGGGCCCTGAGAATCGTTAATAATTTCGATTTAAGTCCATTTGCAAATTACCATGCTTAGAGAACAAAGGGGTCGTAAACCCTCCAGCAATTGCCACCTCCCGCTCGGAAATTCCATTTTGCTCATTGGACAAGCCCATCTTGAAAGGCGGAGATCTTCTCCGACCTTAAAGGCCCTGCTCCAGGGACCCCCCAGTCGGTGGTTCGGTCAGAAGCAAAGATAAAGATGTGAGAAAAACGCTTCAGGATACAAAAGCATCTGTGCCAGGCCTTTCTTCAGCCTAGTCCTTTCCATTCATTCACGTGACACTGACTCAAACTGGTTCTTTTCTTCGACCCGAATTCAGCAAAGATCAACAGGAAGTTTTAAGATTTGCATCAGGAATCTCTTTCACACCGCCGAGACTCGCTAAGTATCAAAATTAGTCTTATTAATTAGGTATCATTTTGCACCTTTTTACAAAGGTGTGTTAGAACTCAGAATCTGACGTATCCCTGAAGGCTTTGCTCTGTTGAATATACATGCAAAGTGTTCCATAAAATCCAATCTTTATGCCTCTTTGTCTATGCTAGTTAACCTTAACCCCTTTTCCCTCGACCAACTAGTAATGTGTGTGTGTGGGTGTGTGTATTTATGTTAGACGGGCTTAAGGTGTTTATGTAATGTTAGACTATTTAGTGTTTAATGTAGTTAATACACCTACTTGTATCACACTTGACGTTTCTTGTTTATCATAACCGGAGTCAATAAATCATGCAGTTTACGTGACAAACTTATAGAATTGTACGGTAAGGAAGTTATTTCCCTTAACCAGTAAATTAACGTTTTTAGAATTGACAAGACGGTTGACCCTTAGTGGTCAGCTAAATATCTACAGTGGTTCTAATATATGAATAGTTAATTATAATTAGTTATGGTTAATTATTAATATTTCCCCATGAGCTGATCCGCTACAGTGATGATATAAAAATGATATAGAGATTTTGCTATATTGTTGCTATTTGCTATACAGATTTATATAAATATATTTGAGGTATGTAAATATATTCACACATTTCCACAAGTTATTGACATGTTAAAGTGAGAAAGAAACATGAATGAGAAAATAAAGCATGGGATGTGCTTGATGTTATTAAGCCTAATATACTTTCTGCTGTCTGCTCTTGTCTGAATAACTTTTTTAGCTTTAATAAGATGCAATGTAGATTTAGTTCATACAGTGAAGACTGGGCAGTGCTTTATTTTTAGATTTGATTATTCAAATTCTGTAGTATTTCTTACTACTCTAAGACAGTAATGCAACTGTTAAAACCAGTGTACCTGAAAAAACTGTACTGTTTTAAGTAGCATTTTTGTTTTATTGTATTTTTTTCTTTCATTTGTAATTTGCTTCTTTGTTCATGTTTTTATTAATAACAAAGAAATTAACAAAAAACAACTATATTGTGATTTACATTGTTATCACAAAATAACATTTTTTAAAATAAAAGCAATATTGCCCACCCCTAAAATGCATTTTTTTTAAAAATCAGCATCAAGATTTTAGGTAAAAATTCACATTCTTTAACGTCACCTTTTTGCGTTCGCTCTTCATTTTAAATAGTCATCCGTTGTGACAGACTGATTTTTAAAAGTATAAATATTGCATGCAGTTTCTCAATTAATTTGGGCTCGAACAAACTGCATGTATAATAAAAGTTATCTATAAAATCAGTTAAAAGAAAAAAAAATGCTGCTAAAAATAGCTTCAGACAGCGTAAAGCATGTCACACCACACGGCATGCCAGCTTGACAAAAGGATGTCATGTCAACTACCTATAATTATATTATGTGACTGCATTCACCCACCAGTATTTCTACGTCAGACATCTCCGAGGCGCCACATAAGAAGCTGTTGAAGGTTGGTGACAAAGACATGCGCCGCAAACTTCACCCTCATTTAGACAATAAAGGCATGAATCAACCATCGTTCCCACCACATCTGTTTGGCATCTGACAGCCTCAGAGCATTAGTCATTCAACACATGTAAACCCCACTTGTCACATGCATTTTGATGCACTGTACAGTAGCCTGAGAATATGAATTTGGAGGTGAGAGTGAGAGAGAGAAAGAGGGAGAAAGGGAACCGATGTACATAGAAGAGATGCAAATAGGGAAGAAAAGGGGGGAGCAGATAAATGAGGAAGAGAAAATAAAGATAGAAAATTGAGATTGGTTAGACAAGAGAACAGTAAATTAGTCAGGTGGACTAGTTTATCTATTTTTGTTTCATCTTTGAAAGGATGCATTTTATTTTATTTTATTCTTAAAGTCCAATTTTCCATGTTTATATATTTGTAAAAATATGAATTTCTTTTATTGTTAAACATTAAACAGCAGAGTCCTTAGCCATCTTCAAGAATCGGCTAAAAACACATCTCTTCCATCTTTAATTGACCCTCTAAATCTAGCACTCTCTATTCTAAATCTATTCTTAAAAAAACTTTCCCCAACCCCCACCCCCCGGCCCCCAGACTTTCACTGTATTATTTTACTACGCTTATTTTCTTTAAAAAAAAACTAAACTAGCTTCTCAATGTTTTTTTTTATTATACAATTAACAAAAGCAAAAAATACCTCTTACACTAGCTTGCTCTATTCGTTTTCTATTTTTTCTGTTTTCTTTTTATTTATTATATAATTGAAAAAAAAAACAACCTTGCAACGTATACTATTTATAAAAAAAATAATTAAATAAGATTTTTACATAAAAAAAGAGACATGCATCAGAGGGGCAGACGCAGTGGACGAAAAGCTAGAGGTGAAGCGATATAAAAAATAGGGTGAGATGGAGGTGGAGGAGAAGGATAGAGAACGAGGTTGTCATTCTGCACTACTTCTCCTCTGGCCCGACGGAAAGGATGACCCACTTAGACACGAGGTGAAGAGTTCAGCCGCTTCAAAGAGGTCCAGAGCAACCGCAGCCCGCAAAAAGACAAGGGAGAGCTGATCCCAGACCAGCGGCCGAACAGCCTCTCAATAATTCAGCACATCATGATGCAACGCTCACCTCAGTTGGAGAGAGAAAGCGAGAGAGAATCAGTGCTCCACATGCCCCTGAAGAGGCTACTGAGGGATGCTGGGTTGTGTGTGATGCAGGAAATGGTCAAATGGCTGTGCAGGCTTCACAGTGGTTTCATTTCACAGGGAGTATCTGCACTCTAGATTAGGGAAAAGGCTTTCTTTTTGCAGTTATAAAATACATGTGGGGAAATCTTTTAAGATGGGGATGGGCAAGGATGGTCTACTATTCGCCCATCAACCAAGTAGTCAATTGTTTGGGGGTTTTCTTCAACAGCTATGGTGAATTGAGAAATGCAAGCTCTCCAAGAAGTTTAGTATGATAGTGTGCTAGTTAGCCTTTTGACAATTTGTATGTTAAACCCTTCTTTAAAGAGATTGATCACCCAAAAATAAAATTCTGTCATTAATTACTCACCCTGATGCGGTTCCAACCCTAATATCTTCGTTCATCTTCGGAACACAGATTACGATATTTTTCATGAAATAGGAAAGCTTTCTGACCCTGCATAGACAGCAAGGGTCCTACCACATTCAAGGCCCAGAAAGGACCAAGAACATCAACAAAATAGTCCATGTGATTCAGTGGTTCAACTGTTATTTTATGAAGCTACCATAAATACTTTTTTGCGCACACTTCTCTGGTACCTTTCTGGGCCTTGAATGTAGGACCCTTGCTGTCTATGGAGGGTCAGAAAGCTTTCGGATTTCACCAATTCTTTATTTGTGTTCCGAAAATAACAAAGGTCTTACAGGTTTGGGAAGGACATGAGGTGAGGAATTATGACATAATTTTCAGTGTTGGGTGAACTATCCCTTTAAGACACTGTGTCGCTAAATTCATATTTTTATAGCCGCAAAACCCAACTTTTGTAATGAATCCACAATCAACAAATCCAACTTTCATCAACATAATTACTGTCACACTTACAATGTTCCTATTATTATGCATAATCCATGGGTTCATTTTTCGAGAGAACTATTATGGGCTAAATCAAACTTATTTGTAAAGAATATCTGTCAGTTACTCTGTTGGGGGGTTATTAAATTGCATTCAAACTGTGCCGTTTCTTAATAATTACTGAACTATGAACACATGCAAATGAATGTCTTTGGCCACTGCGTCGCTTTTTTGATTTCTAAAGTTTCGTACCACTCCTCGAAACTATACAGGACTTCCTTTGCAACATAAAGTCCAGAGGTTCTGTTCCAAGTATCACCATTCAGGTGATCATCAATGACCACTCTATCAAAAGATTTCAGCATTGGTCAAATAGAAATCTTATTAAGTTGAATCTGTAGGACTGTGAGCAACATACTCATAATGCCATATTCTGATTAATATCAATATTTCTGACAAATAATGCTGCAGTAAGAGATCCTTGACTGGCCCTTTGCAGTACAAGAGCCCTTAAAAAACTTGTACATTTTGCACTCCAATTCCAAAATACTAATCCCTAAAAATAAATATATTTATTCATTTAAAGCAATGCAATCTTAAAACTTCACCCATCTGTTTAGAAGTACTTGAACTTCTCTGTCTGGTTTCATTATTGATATCATGGTCAAACTACAGTGCTGCGTTCAGAGTTTATCAGGGAGTCAAAAACAGACCAGTTCACAGACTTTGAGTGCAAACAATAATACCTCTCCTTTTTGTCGATTTCTTCAGTTTTGGCTGTTTCTTAATATAGCACAGGAACAAAACAGACATATCAGTGCGGTCAGGCCATCATGTAATCCCGGGGTACTCAACAGGTGGCCCATGGGCCGCATCCGATGTGCGCTTTTTGTCACAGAATGAGGCAGAAAATATATTACATACTGTAATAAAGGCTATGTCGATTAACAATGAATTATAAATATACATGATTATTATGAAAATATTAGATATGGCTTGAAGAACACAGATAAACCATATATTGCCGTGTCGTGTGTTTACTGTCATATACTGTTGGATATTTAAATAAATAGCCTGATCAAGAACAGATTCAATCACCCACGTAATCTAGTTCATAAAAATTTTTGGGGGGGGGGGGACATGATTCAGCTACAGTGGTGTGAAAAAGTGTTGGCCCCCTCCCTGATTTCTTAATTTTTTGCATGTTTGTCACACTTTAATGTTTCAGATCATCAAACTAATTTAAATATTAGTAAAAGATAACAAAAGTGAACACAACATGCAGTTTTTAAAATAAGGTTTTTATTATTAAGGGAAAACAAAAAACTACATGGCCCTGTGTGAAAAAGTGTTTGCCCCCTAAACCTAATAACTGGTTGGGCCACCCTTAGCAGCAACAACTGCAATCAAGCGTTTGCGATAACTTGCAATGAGTCTGTTACAGCGCTGTGGAGGAATTTTGGTCCACTCATCTATGCAGTATTGCTGTAATTCAGCCATATTGGAGGGTTTTCGAGCATGAACCGACTTTTTAAGTTCATGCCACAGCATCTCAAATCGGATTTAAGTCCAGACTTTGACTTGGCCACTCCAAAATCTTCATTTTGTTTTTCTTCAGCCATTCAGAGGTGGACTTGCTGGTGTGTTTGATCATTGTCCTGCTGCAGAACCCAAGTACGCTTCAGCTTGAGGTAACGAACAGATGGCCGGACATTCTCCTAAAGGATTTTTTGGTAAACAGCAGAATTAATGTTTCCATTTATCACAGCAAGTCTTCCAAGTCCTGAAGCAGAAAAACAGCCCCAGACCATCACACTACCACCACCATATTTCACTGTTGGTATGATGCTCTTTTTCTGAAATGCAGTGTTACTTATACGCCAGACGTAATGGGACACACACACACAAAATTTCAACTTTTGTCTCGTCAGTCCACAGAGTATTTTCCCAAAAGTCTTGGCGATCATCAAGATGTTTTCTGGCAAAAACTGAGACGAGCCTTTATGTTCTTTTTGCTCAGCAGCGGTTTTCGTCTTGGAACTTGCCATGCAGACCATTTTTGCCCAGTCTCTTTCTTATGGTGGAGTCATGAACACTGACCTTAACTGAGGCATGTGAGGCCTGCAGTTCTTTGGATGTTGATGTGGGGTCTTTTGTGACCTCTTGGAAGAGTCATCGCTGTGCTTTTGGGGTAATTTTGGTCGCCCGGCCACTCCTGGGAAGGTTCTCCAATCTTCCATGTTTTTGCCATTTGTGAATAATGGCTCTCATTTTGGTTCGCTGGAGTCCCAAAGCTTTAGAAATGGCTTTATAACCTTTTCCAGACTGATAGATCTCAATTACTTTCTTTCTCATTTGTTTCTGAATTTCTTTGGATCGCGGCATGATGTCTAGCTTTTTGAGGATCTTTTGGTCTACTTCACTTTGTCAGGCAGGTCCTATTTAAGAGATTTCTTGATTGCGAACAGGTGTGGCAGTAATCAGGCCTGGGTGTGGCTAGAGAAATTGAACTCAGGTGTGATAAACCACAGTTTTAACAGGGGGGCAAACACTTCTTCACACAGGGCCATGTAGTTTTGGATTTTGTTTTTGGGGGCCAACACTTTTTCACACCACTGTATAGGTCTATTAAAGCCTATTAAATCAGCATTCGCACTGCCGCTGACCAGAGAGAACATCTTTACAAAGTTCTTTTGTATCGCATTTCTGTGTTACAAACATTCAAATCACAGAAGTACTGGGATGAAAGTTTATAGTTCAGATATAAACACTGCTGTCTATGTAGCGATCAAAATAGAATAAATCACCTTTCTGAAAGTGACGACGCTTCAAATAAAGATTGTATCAATTGCAACGTAAAGCCAGCAGGTGGAGATAAGTGACATAAAAAAGAGATTCGTTCAAAAAACGTTGATTCATTGAATGAAACAAGTGAAGTCTTTGAGTGATTCATTGAATAATTTGTTCAACTTAATTTTTTTAACAATTCGTTAAATATCGTGTTTTATAAATAGACTGCAGCAATTTTTACTAGAAACTTTAGTAAATTACATGTTATTTTGTTAAGTTGTCTGTTTTTTTTCTCTCAGAATCATGGTGGGAGAATAGTGATATCTATTTTAAAAATACAGTCATGATTCTCCAGTTTATGCAGAATCGTGCAGCTCTAGTTGGTCATTTATACACATGTAATGTAAACAAATAAATGACTTTAATTTCAGAAAAAGCATCAAAGATGTGGTCGGTGAGGTTCAGCATCCAGAACGTATACATTTATTTTGAATTCTACAAATGCATTTACATATTTATTTGCTTAATAAAAAATACCTTGCAATTGTACTTTTAGTATACTAAATTGGTATACTTAAAGTCTGCTAAATTGAAACCAATAATTTTGTATTTAATGCACTTTAATTGTACGGAAGAAGTTCTTAGGTCCAACTAAAGATATACTGAAGTACATTTCTAAAGTCGAACTATTGCAAGTATACTTCAGGTCCACTTTAAATATCTTGCATTTAAAGACCGATAATATACAGAGATCATACAATCTTTATTAAAAGTGATATTAAAACACATTTTAGGCATAATATTAAGAAATGTGCATTGCGGAATAACGAAATACTCCAAATGAAGTTAAATTATAATTTTATATCAGTAAGTGATATGCCAATAAATACATTCATGGATTCACATTTTACTTAGTACGAAAGAAATTATTTTAAATAAATTATGTTTTTTTTTTTACTCTTTAAAAAAAATATGTTCAGTGTTATTTTAAGGACAATCAAGAATTAGAAGTATTAAACAGCATTTCTAAATTAGTAAATCTACAAATATTGTCTTAAATAAAGTCTGATGATGCAAATTGTAATTTGTGGCCCTTCGCATTTTATGTGATTTAAATGCGGCCCGCTTGGCCTCTGAATTTGAGTACCTCTGATGAATCTATTCATATCTGCTCTGCTAAATTTCCATAAAAAAAAATATCTATATTATATGATATATATATCATAAATGGTTAAAAAAAAAAAACAAAAAAAAACCGGGACCATAACTTAAAGGGTTATTTCACCCAAAAATGAAATTTCTGTCATTTTTACTCACCCTCATGTCGTTTCAAACCTCGTTCATCTTCGGAACACAAATAAGATATTTCTGATGAAATCGAGAGCTTTTCTGACTTTCTGGCGCCCTAGGTGACGAGGAAGTAGAAGAATTGTTGAATAAGTTATTTTAGTTTCTTTTTTGCCACAAAAAAGTATTCTTAGCTTATAAAATTATGGCTGAACCAGTGATGTCACATGGGACAATTTTACCGATGCCACTTATGACATTAGACATTATATATATTTTTAAAAGTGCAAATGTTCAGGGTCATGCTGTGTACCGCCTAAAGGAATTCCACCATCTGAGAACCACTGGACTGGTCAATAAGAAGTTTTTCTTATTCATTTTCACTATATACATTTCCAATCACTGATAAAAATGTCACTGCTCTTCTATTGATGGCCACTCTCTGTCAAAATACATTTCTTTAATAAAAAGTTCTAAATTTCAAACTAATTCCAGCTCATTGTAGTATGATTCTGAGGTGGGATTTTTGAGGTCATGGCCACCCAGCAGCCTACTGCAGCATTTCTGGCTGGCATGGCTCATGTTGTCTTACTGCTGAGCTCTGTGATGATGCCTCTAATTGGCTTTGGGTATAACAAAAAAAAGAACAAGAACCTGGCAGAGAAGAGGTCAAGAAACAATCCCCCTGAGAAAAAGCTGCAATTGGTGGTATCTCTGTCTGTATGGACAAATACAGGTTGCGCCGTGGAGGATGAGAGGATGGCAGTCCTCTCTTAGGTCCTGTGTGCCCCCTAGTGAAGCGCTGCATCAAGGTCCATCTGCTGGAGCCCAGGAAACATCAGTGCGGAGGGACTAACACGGCAGTGGTAATTAGCCCCAGGATGCCAACAGCTACCATCAAACAGATGTGGGGGAAGTCGGCACATTGTTAACTGGTTTGATGGGGGGTGGGTGGTGGAGGTGACCTACTTTAAATCGTGTGATGCAACACCTCAAAACAGGAAAGCTGCTATCCACACCATGAAACAAACTAACAAAAATGTCTTACTGATGTCTTGTCAGTGCTTAAAACCAAATTTCTACAAGCTAACCAGGCCCAGTGGGGTCAGGTTTCTAATTTTTCAGTAACTTTCACACAATGGGACCATGAACGTTTAATCACATGGACAATCCCCGGGAGCAACCAGGAGATAAGTGTCATGAAGGTACATGAGCAGATGCACTTGTACTTCTGTGGAAGAGAAAAACTACAGTGTCATGAACAATTTGGTCTGCCTGTTGAGTTGAGTATACGCAGGACCCCGGTGGGTAGTGATTTTTTTAAAGCTTTATCAAACAAAAAAGTATAACAAGTATAAAAACATATAAATACAAAGTTCTGTCATGAAACTATATATGGCACAGGCTGGTTCTAACTCACTCTGATATAATCACATCATTACTCACATGGCACAGCTGATTGGTTCTCCTGTATCGGTAGCCAATGAGCTAGCTGCTCAACATTCAAATACTTGGCTAGAGCTTGCTGTAGCAGTGCAGCACCTTGAGAAACCTCACCTCCCCAGATCCACTGTAAAGATCTGCTTACAGGGTAATTTACATTTGTGACCTTGGACCACAAATCCAGTCATAAGGGTAATTTTTTAAAAACTGAGATTTATATAGGGCTGTATGATAAATCGAAATTAAATCGAAATCGCGATTAGACAGAAGCTGCGATTGTCATGCGTATCTTTCAGTGAAGCACGGTTCTGTGATCAGCAGTAAATCTCCATCTGAAGGCCAGAGGGCGCTCTCGCTTTGTCCCCCTGCACCGCTGAAACTGTGTTCATAATATTAATTGATTTGGGTCTGAACCGCAGTTCGTTTGCGTCATCAAGCCAGCAGCTTTTTACCCCGTTGCTTAGTAACGATGGCGCAGGGGAAGGCGGCAAATGCATAACATTGCTTTCTGCACTTTTATATATTTACGTTTTTGAACCGTTCGTTTTGTTTACAAAGCTTTGGTACATAACGGCACTTACGTCTGACTTACGAATGTACTGCAAATGATCTAAAGAACGCTTAGGTTCTAAGGCGAACAGAAATTAGATATACAGCTCTCTGTTTACAGCGCGTCAGTCACGCTCGTCAGGAAAGTGAGTGAAACACACACAAACACACATTTTTATCAAATAATACGTCATTAATAGCAGTTCACTTCCGTGAGTTGATAGGATTGCGTTCACATCAGCAGCGAACCGTACTGGAGTTCACTTGAACCGTACCCCAGACCACCCCTTTTAAAGTCTGCATGAAATCAAAATTGATTTACTTTACTAGCGCACATTGCTAGTCTTGATGTGAACAATTAATCCGTGCAAGTTAATCTGCTGAAAAAAAATTGTTTGTCTTGGTAATCTTTAATCAAAATCTGAACATTTACTTCCGCTCTGGAATTGCATTCCTTCTCTGATGACGTCAGTTTGACGGCTTGGGCAAAATAATAGTTAGTTTGCTATGAGTAAGAGATGAGAGGAGGAGCGCAAAAATAAAACTACGCCCTCGCCTCAATATACCGTTTCAGCTGGAAATACGTCACTTCACTGAAATAAAGTCGGCAGCAACTTCCGGTTCACGCAGACTTTAAGCAGACTTAGGTACGGTTCGCAGGTGCGCACCCGAGTTCGGAAGACAGCGTTCACATCATCCAAACGAACCGAACTCTGACGTCAATCGAACCCGGGTGCGCACCAAAAGTACCAGTGTTAAAGCACCATACAGTCTATGGAAAGCACCCTTATTTACTGACTGTTATGGCAGATTAACTGTTTGGAGTCAAATGTACAAGACAAGTTAGCTAAAGTCAATAAACACAACTAGAATAAGTAAGAATATTTATTAATGCATGTTTAAAAGTAATTTTTTAGCTAACGTCATCTAGACTTTTAAATATTAGCACTAAAATGCTAAACTTAAGTGTTTGTGTAAACCAAACGCACAGTCAGTGTAGAAACTGGCTTCACATGGACAACAACCACTAAACATGAACTGTTAATATAATTCCTGAGAAGCTAAATGTAAAGTTCTACTTCTTCTCGTTGCCGTTTAATCTGATATTCTGCATCACCGGCCGTTGTTTTTGAAAACAATGCAATGGCGAGCATGTCAAGCATAAACACTTAGTGAGCGCAGTGAGTTTGCGTGCGCAGTCTGCGGAGGTTTGCACGACAGTGCCAAACGACACTATAAACAACCACTACGGTAGACAACCCACATTGCATGTCATGTAAAGCCATGTTAGATGGTCTTAAGAAGAACGAGGGGGTTGTCAAGACATCCTCGGTCAGCAGGGCAGTGTGCTTATGAGCATATGAGCCAGACGGAGATGACCTTTCCCCAAATGACCTCCCAAGACTGCACCACTGCATCACACACACAAGACCACAGACGATGTCATTGTTTACATGGCATTCATCCCCAGCCTGCAGCTAGCAGAGCGCGGCTCTTAAGATCCACTTGGTTGCATGTCTGCACGCCACGGTGCCCGCGCTGAGAGGGATCTGCGAGGCCATGTTGTGAAAAACTGCTTCAGCTTGACAACAAACAGGCTAATTGGTCCCTGTTCCTGGCCTCTGGAGACGGAGAGAGAGAGAGGCTGAGGAAACACATCCTGGAGGTGGGGTGAGCGGGAAAGAGGCTCTCGCTTGTAGTAGCACATGGAGAGTTTTGATGTGGGAAGTCATGGAGACCTCTCATTGAGCTTTACTCACACACATAATGCTCAATGACAACGTGAATGAAGCGTACTTATTCCTTTTCTCGCGTCTTACTACTCCATACTCATAGACTTGGTTCTCTAGTTCATGCGCACACTTTCACTCCCTCTCTGGGGAAACGTGACCTGGGGCTGTGCAGTGAGGAAGCACACGTGTTAAAACCAGCTCTCTCTTGGTGCGGCTGAGTCACGCTGAAGTGTAAGGCATCATGGGGAGGGAGCAGCAGCAGCTGGTGTGTGGTGCCCGTCAAATACGCTGCTTTAGAGTGAATCACGCCCTATCATCCTCTGTAATGGACTACTCTAGATCTTGCTCTCTCTCTCTTTCTCTCTTTGACAAGTGATTTTCTCACTCATTTTCTGTTTATCTGTCTCTTTCTCCAGCTCTTTTATTACCTTGCAAGCACATCTAAAATCCCACCTCTGTGAACTCACAATTATTTTCTCAAGACCTGATGCATAAAGAAGTGTAGCGTTACACAAAAAAGAAAATGTGGTAATTTTATTTCAAGTACTTTAATTATTTTTTATTGACTACTGCAGGGTTTTTTTTATAAATGATTTAGTGCTGGGCAATAAAGTTCAAAGTATACTTCAGTTCGCTCACTGTGCGTGTCATGTAATTTTCGTCAGTAAGGTCCGTGGACATCCATGCACATGTACAAGGAGAATGTTCTTGAGACAGGAGAATCCACTAGGTGTCAAACTCATCCATTTGCACTCATCCGTGCTTGAATACACTTTAAAAGCTGCGCAGACACAGTTGTGCGTGAGACAGAGTGGAACGTGGAAAATGAAGTATAGCCGGGCCTCAAAGTTGTCCAACAATGCTCCACTCTCTCCCTATTAGTAACCTGTCACTTAAACAATCACCACAATTAGCATGACAAAGATCCAATCAAGTCCAAATGGAAACAAAATCAAGTCCCGTCCTACATTTTTTCTTGTAGTTTCACTCAGATTTATGTCACAATAAAGAAAAAGCAATCAAAATTTCAGTTTTATGCCGACTTCAAGGTGGAAATTTCCCACGATTATGGAGTCTGATTCATGGAGTCACCCAAATGATTCATGATACATATACATTTTTTGTTATTGATTATTTTGCGATACAAAGGCAAAACAGTTACTACACATTTTGTTAAATTCAATTCGTTTGTCGGATTAGTTTTTTGTTTAGTTCAGAATCGTTTCAGAATCGGAAATAATTGTTATGCATTGACTAAGTGATTTTAACCCATCTCTGATTAATATGAGAAAATTAAAAAGCATTACATTTTTTGGTGCTGTGGCTTTGTGGTGCATATAGTCTGACACAGTGCCCATGTTCAAGTTCAAGTCTGGCTCGCAACACGACCATGATCGACCACTTTCTCCCCATAATTTCCTACCCTCTCTCTACTGTGTCTTATCAATAAAGCATTTTTTCCAAAAATAAAGTTGCATCTTTGTTGTGGTGAGTCTATTTCAACTGCATTTAAACACAAAAGTGTACACAAAGTGGATGTGACACAGAATACTTTTTAGACCTGAACTTTTTCAATCTCATTGTTCTGTAGAGTTCAAATAAAGATTGGACCAGCGGCCCAAAACAGCAATCAATGGGTTTATTTTGGCAGAGGACTTGCCCAGGATAAAAAGCACATTGACTGAACAACATGAAAAGGAATTGACCCTTTTCCTTCTGCCCAGAACACATGAGTGAGTGGAATGGACAGCAGCAGGTCAGAGAGAGAGAGAGAGAAAGTGCAAAAGAAAGAGGGAGTGAAAAGAACGAAAGAACGACTAACTTTACAGACAAACACGAACAAATCTAAACAAGCTGCTGGATTTTATGATGACCTGACAGTGTTTTACATGATTTTACATAATGTATAGACATATTTCTGATGTAAATATACAAACTTTAGCTTATTCTTTAACCTTAGTAGTACTGTTGCATTAAGTGTCTTTTACATATGACCTTAGCAATGTGTCGGAAAAAAAAAAAAAGAAACAGAATGCAAAGCACACACATCTCTCTCACACACACCCACTCACTCAATCCTCTGGCCTTTGAGTTTCCTCAAAAGCATTCATGAATTCAAGCCTGAAAAGGCACACACATATATGAGTGCATGCATCAAAATACATCTGCTGACCTGAGAGCTTCATAAGCAGTTCAGAGGCCACTTTGACGTTGATGTCCTGGCTGAGTAGGCTGCTCTTGCCCAACATCTGGCTCCCTTCCTCTCGTGGCTTGGTGGACCCTGGGGGTCCTTCTTGGCAGAAGGTATAGCTTGGTCCCCTCTGAGAGCTCAGGGGCTCTTCCGCCTGGGGCTCCTCCTTGACACAGAATGTACCCTTTAGGGCCTCCTTCTGGTTCGCTGCTGTGGGGCAAGAAAAAGACAAGCAAGAGTTTTGAGAACTATGTCCTGATGCCCATGTTTTTGTTGATGGCAAGGTTTAAAGGTTATGTGACTGTATGTGCCTTCTTAAGCTGCATGATATAAGTTTTACAGAAGAAATAAAACCATATGGTTTGGAATACTAGATAATTACAGAAATTTCCTTTTTTTGGGTGAACTAACTCTTTAAAATAAGGTGTCCAAACATTATGGTTTGTTAGTTAGTTTAAATAAGTCTGCATCAGTGCAGAAGATGATTTAGGGGTTTTGTATTTGCTTCTATTAATAATTGTTTGTCTAGCTTTGGCTCCATATTTAAAGAAAGGACACCTTTTGAAAAGACAAGATGAATAGATCAGGAAGCAATAGGCTAAATTGTATTTTCGAAATTTGGTGGACATGATGAGCCTTCTGGGGCTAGACTGAAAGCCCAGCAGATAACAATCTCACAGACAGTTTTATGGAAAATATGGACTGTGTTGTTTCTGAATCATCTAACAGTGTGAACATCTAAAAGTGTGTTTATGCTGACTGTCTGTAATTACACAGAAAATGATTGATGATGATGATATATTTCTGCCGAATTCAGATGAGAGTAAGAAACATTTTTTTCTCACTTAATATGCTGTAAAAGTGGGCCATTTCTAATCAGGCTTCAATGAATAATTAATATTAAGACATGGAGCCCCTTCTTAATAGTGCCAGGAACAGAACACAGGCCACTGGTTCGATTTGACACACACACAAACACACACACACACACACACACACACACACAACACACACACACAACACACACACACACACACACACCCACAGATTTGTTTTCTATGTTGGTTATGACTTTGTTTTTATATCTAATGATATTTTCTTTCCCCTACTATAATTGCTAACCCTTTTGCATCTTTAGAAAAGTCACTAAGATTTTTAAATGTTTTTGAAGCAGTCTCTTATTGCTCACCAATTTGGCATTTATTTAATCAAAATTACAGTACAAACAGCAATATAGTAACATTTAATGATCAATTAAATGCTGAAGTAAGTATTAATTTATTTCAAAATGTTTGAGTGCTAGTGTACAAAAGGTCAGGTTTGGGGGAAAAAACAGACCGAAACCCAAACATCTATTATACAAAACAAAAGTACAATCAAACAGTCAAAGATTCAGATCAAAAGAGTTTAAGTGATGGGTTACAGTACAAAATATACATATTGATGATCCAGAAAGTGTTAATGATGCATTGTCAAGAGGTGAAAGTGCACAGCGGATCAGACTGGAAGCCTCGTGTTCTTTTGAATTTGCAATCTGACTAGGTGTGTGGATTCCTTTTTGTCTCCGTTTTAGATTTTAATTAAAATATGATTTAGTAAGTTCATTAAACCGTTCTCCTTGTGGATATTGTTGGCTGGTACCCACAATGCAGGTGATTTCAGGTTTTAATAACCATTTAGGAACATTTGTTTCCCACAATGTCGGTAAAACCTGAACCAGACCCATAAACACACCTCTCACCGCACCATACATGTGCTGTAAAAGCCAGACCTTCTTATCTTTGTTTACCAATGTGATGTAACCACACAAAGATGAATGACGTGAAACTGACATTTCCTGACAAATGCTACCCAATACCTAAAAGTGATAGTTCGCCCCAAAAATGAAAATGCTGTCATTAATTACTCACCCTCATGTCGTTCCAAACCTGTAAGACATTCGTTCAGCGTAACTACCACGTTCAAGGCCCAGAAAGTGACATCAGTGGTTCAACTTTAATTTTATGATGCTACGAGAATAAGTTTTGTGCGCAAAGAAAACAAAAATAATGACTATATTCAACAAATTCTTCTCTTCCGTGTCAGTCTTCGACGTGCGTTTATGATAGTACCATAATGCACGTTCTGTTGCTGTTTATGCAGGGTCAGAAATCTCTAATATCTTAATTTGTGTTCGGAAGATGAACGAATGTCTTGTGTTTGGAACGACATGAGAGTGAGTAATTAATGACAGAATTCTCCTTTTTGGGTGAACTATCCCTTTAAATTATAAAATCAAGCTTACAGTTCTGAATCAGGGTAAGGAGGCCATTTTCAACAAAAACATTTTATTTTTTACATACTTGATCACACTTGTTCATTTTTAACTAAGTGGGCAACTTTTTTAAATCAAAATGTTATAACTCGATCTACCAATGGAACAACTTATGCCGGATTTCTCTGCTCATTTACAGTTTTCTGCTTAAAATTGCCCCTTTCTTACAACTGACCTCAAAACTGCCTCCATCCATACAACCAACAAATAAACCTTTTTTCTTTTTCTTTTGATAATCCAATCTTTTGAACATGCATATGAAAGAAAAATCTCTTGCTACTTCTTTTTCATTGCGACTTTAAGTAACAGAGCGTTTTAACAGAATGTGAAGATCCATTTTCACAGTTAGTGGCATTGTACATCTAGCAAAGCTTTTCATATTGTTCATTTTTAAAATGCATGTACATTTATAACCCTATACTTTTATTACATTGGCTTTAATTAACTAGTAAAATGCGAACACAACGATTATATTTGTTGTAGCTTCCATTCTCCACTGAAGAAGTTCCTGGTGACTTCCGCTTCTGAAAAAGCGTCCATCTTTAAAGTACTACTTTGATTGGTCTCTACAATCTAGCTGATTTCAGGTTTTACTATCATTGTGGGGATTTTTGTTCTAATCATGCCTTTTCCATGTTTAAAAATCTTTCATTAACACGCACTGTAGGCCTACATGCTTTGACACACATTCACAATGTCAAAATTGTCCTACCTATCTTTGATCTCCATATCACACTTCCTCTCCTGTTCTGTCACTCTTTTCCCCACAAATGCCTGCCCATCCTCTTCCCTCCCTCCCTCTCTCACCATTTTTCCTTTCATCTCTCTTACAGATCAGCAGTGATCACTCACCCCTCCTGTCTCTACCACACTCCCCTCAGCAGTCATCTGATCTCCCCACCACCCCAAATCCGAGTACATACACCATCCACGACGTCGCTGACTCTTCTCATCAATCTCCACGAGCTGACCACCGCCTCACTCCGATGACTGATTAATGGTGACGTGCATCCGCGACAGCATTGAAGGTACAGTCAGGTTAGGGGACAGGACACGACTATGAGCTAAAGATCGTTGGGAGCCATTGGGAGAGTTTATGACCTTCATGTGGAGAGTGCAGGCAGTGGACGAGGTGGCGGCGGGGGTGGTGTATGTGGTGGCACCGGCTGGAAATGTCACCAGTCAGATGTCAGCGGACGGACTTAGCGTGGTCCGGTCAGCACCTGGAAGGGCATCCTCTAATTAAGAGCGTGTCGGGTCGCGTGTCCTATCAGACAGGGACAGGGCGTACGGCACACGCACAAGCGCCCTTTCTTTCGAAGACATGCAGAAAAGTACAAGCTGGAGACGTGAGTGCGGAGATACAAAGTCACACCACTCTGGTGACCTTTCGGTTTGCAGCTAAAAATAGAGCAAAATTTCCATTCGAATTCATGTAACAGAGAGCGCTGAATAATTTATTAGCTTAATCCGCCAGCCAAGTTTTTTTTTTTCTCCTCATAAGGCATTAATGTCTCCAAAATACCAAAATTAAGCTCAACGAAAATAGCACTTTCTGTTTACCGACTGATTTATTAGACTTTCATAAAAGAGTAATCCCAAGTGCCTATCTTGATCTTTCAAATTCCGTCCTGTCATCAAATCATCTTTGGCATGAATATTTCCACCGTGGAGGTCTTATGTGGAAGCTGCCATCTTTCTAGCTCCATTCACACTCTCAGTGTTCAAGATTGAACGGGTGTGACTCTTAAATTGTGCTGTTCATATAACAGCACAAAGAAGCAGATCAAACACTGCGTGTATTAACAAATAACTGAAGTCATGCCCCTGTGAATATGCATGTAACCATAGCGACAGTGACTAAATTATGACTAAATGATGTATGAAACATGTCAACTTTCATAAACCAGAAAGCCTTACAACTGCATCCAATCGAGCTGTAAGTTGATCAGACATGTGTTGTTCCAAACATGTATGATTTTATTTCTCCTGCAGAACAAAAAACAATATATAACAGTTTTGGTTACAAAAAAAAATAAAAAATCCACCGAGACATTTCTCAAAATATCTTCTTTTATGTTCCACATTCACATTCATGTCAAAATTGCTTTACCTATGTCTGATTTCCATCCTCTACTGTTCTGTGGAGCAATTAGGGCTGGACAATAAAATCCTGACATTTTTATTCTTTAGATGACATTTAATGTTCTGAAATTGTATAAAAAGGGTATTTTTCCGAGTAGCCATAATTTGGGCCAATTCAAGATTATGTAGGACAATATACAGTAAAAATCTAGTTAAAATAATCAAGGCATGTTTTCCAGATTTTTCACTAAATTTGCTCATGTAAGAATCTTTACATATTTATATCTACCAATATATCAATATTCATTAATAAACAGCAATATTAAAGGGATAGTTGGCCCAAAAATGAAAGTTCTGTCATTAATTAATCACCCTCCTGTCGTTCCAAACCCATAAGACCTTTGGTTCATCTTAAGAACACATTGTGTATGATATTTTTGATGAAATCCAAGAGCTTTCTGACCCCGCATACAGTAGACAGCAATGCAACTGACACGTTCAAGGTCCAGAAAGGTAGTAAGGACATTGATAAAATAGTCCATGTGACATCAGTGGGTCAACCTTAATTTTATGTAGCTACGAGAATACTTTTTGTGCACAAAGAAAACAAAAATAATGACTGTATTCAACAATTTCTTCTCTTCCATGTCAGTCTTCGGCGCGTGTTCACGAGAGTCCCACGACGCATGCGTGTGGTGCGGATTATCTGTCTTGCAAACATTCTTTGTGTTGTGTTCAGTTGTGTTGCTGTCTATGCAGGGTCAGAAAGCTCTCGGATTTCATCAAAAATATCTTAATTTGTGTTCTGAAGATGAATGAAGGTCTTACGGGTTTGGAACGACATGAGGGTGCGTAATTAATAACAGAATATTCATTTTTGGGTGAACTATCCATTTTTACTAAATAAAACGCCATATGGTGACATGATGATAGAAATAGCTGATAATTAATTTAGATGTACCATACAAAAGAACTTAAGACCTTAACAAACTAAAGTTAAGACGTTAAGGAATTTAGTATTTTTATGCCATTAAATTTTGAAAAGTGATTTCCAAGACATTTTAATACTTTTTAACATTTAAGTGTGACTTGATTATTGAATACGGTTGTCTCTTTCATTTCACAAAAATGTGTGAACATAACCACATTTAGTGCTCTGAACAGCACTGACAATCATATTCAGCTTGTGTCTGAATGCAGCCTCTCTCTCGCTGTCTCTGCTCTCTCTCTCTCTTGCTGTGACTGGAGTGAAGCCCCCGGTCAGTGTTACATCAACACTGGGGCTATCTCTGCTCTCGTCGGTGAGGCTGTCATCTGCCGTTGCTGTCACCTGGCCTCAGTTTTTTTTGCCTCCTCCTCTCTGTGGGCTGATTCGTTTCTCTGCTGGGCGCTTGTCCAGTACCCTGTCACCTCTCACTCTGTTGCGGCTGCCCACTATTGGACCACTTCATTAGCTTTCCACCTCTGTCATGCAGCTCTGCTCCCAGCTCTGACAATTGGTCAGCGCTCCCGCCGAGAATGACTTAACGTGGCAGGTTAAAGGGGCAACAACAGCCAACAGTCTGCTACGGTAGGAAGGCTTTGCTACATGAAGCAGCTACGGTGCAGCTACACATCACTGGACACTGGATGCAGCAGGGGTCACTTACGAGTGCAATCGCAGCATGGTGAATGTGGGAAATGGCTGGCAAACCTCCATGCTGCGAGGACTACAAGGAACAAATGAAAGAAGAGCATACAAAAACAACGCGGATGGAGAAAACACTCCAGCTTCTGTTTCGTTCCTTGGATTCGCCAGTTTTAACACCTACCACAATTGTACAAGGCAATTATTCGCCCGTGACCAGAGTCACACCCAGTGTCACTTTCTCTGAGAGGAAGAGGCAACGTGTGAACTGTCATTATTGAATTAGGTCCAGCAAGCATGTGTAGGAGCCTGGATTTCAAAGCATTTCCCCAGCTTTCATCTTCAAATCAAAATGTGTATCGCAACTGGATGGCTGACAGTCGTGTCAGCGTAGAGGAAAATCAAAGCGGATTGGTCTGAAACTCAGAGGAGAACCAGGCAGTCCAAAGAAATGATAGGCCAATTATGTCAGAGGTCGGTGAGAGTTCATCTCATGTGTGCGTGAGCATGTGTGTGTTTTGCCTGGGGAACTCTAAAAGCAGTAGTCTACTATTTTACACTTCTATCTCTAGTTCTTTAATTCCTTTCCCATTTTTCATTCTTTTGTTTCTCTCTCCGTTTCTCTTTCCCTCATGTACCCCAAGTGGGAGTATGACAACAACAGATAACACTCAAGACACTACTTAAGAAATTTGAAGGATGAGCACAAATACGTTGCCACATTTGCTGGTGAAAATCAAGCTGCAGTCCAAGTAAACACAAAAGAAAAAATTACATTTGCAAATCCCTAACTGGTATTGTAGCAGTATGAATCATAAATGTACATTGTACAATTTCTCAGTAGGGCTGCGACTAATGATTACTTAATTAATCAATTATTTGCATACAAAAGCCACATCTATACATATATACACAAACCCAATATAAATTATGCCCAATCCAGCTTTAAATAATGTACATCATGCATGAATGTATGCTAAAAGTTAATAGTTTTAATTTTATACAAAAAGTTTCATTTTATTTTACATACCAAAAACTGTGTATCTATACTTTTAAATACAATTTTATGAGACAAATCTTTGACAAAAATTTGTCTCATAAAATTACTTGTAAGAAGCACTTCGGGTTACCTGATGCTTTCCTGATCCTGCACCCCTCTCTGTCCTACTTTGCGTTCTGTCAATTTCTGTGCTCTACAGTTCCAATTAGGCACAAATGGCATAAAAAATCTATTATAAATTATAAAGAAACATGAAAGCACAAACAAATTTAGATAATTAAAGGGATAGTTCAAAAATGAAAATTGTGTCATTAATTACTCTCCCTCGTGTCGTTCCAAAACCGTTAGACCTTCGTTCATCTTTGTTTGGAACACAAATTAAGATATTTTTGATGAAATCAGAGAGCTTTCTGACCCTGCATAGACATCAAAGGTCCTACCACGTTCAAGGCCCAGAAAAGTAGTAAGGACACCGTTAAAATAGTCCATCAGTGGTTCAACCGTAATTTTATGAAGCTATGAGAATACTTTTTGTGTGCAAATAAAAAAATATCTTAATTTGTGTCCTGCGTCAGCAGCACCACATGCATGCGTCGAGTTACTCTCATGAACATGCGTCGAAGATTGACATGGAAGAGAAGAAATGTTGAATAAAGTCATTATTTTGTTTTCTTTTGCGCACAAAAAGCATTCTCGTAGCATCATAAAATTATGGTTGAACCACTGATATCACATGGACTATTTACACGATGTCCTCACTACCTTTCTGGGCCTTGAACGTGTCAATGCGTTGCTGTCTATGCACGGTAGGAAAGCTCTCGGATTTCATCAAAAATATATCTGTCAAAATATACAGTGGGGAAAAAAAGTATTTAGTCAGCCACCAATTGTGTAAGTTCTCCCACTTAAAAAGATGAGAGAGGCCTGTAATTTTCATCATAGTTATTCCTCAACTATGAGAGACAAAATGAGATCAAAATGAAATCCAGAAAATCACATTGTAGGAGTTTTAAAGAATTTATTTGCAAATTATGGTGGAAAATAAGTAGTTGGTCAATAACAAAATTTCATCTCAAAACTTTGTTAAATACCCTTTGTTGGCAATGACAGATGTCAAACGTTTTCTGTAAGACTTCACAAGGTTTTCACACACTGTTGCTGGTATTTTGGACCATTCCTCCATGCAGATCTCCTCTAGAGCAGTAATGTTTTGGTGCTGTCGCTGGGCAACATGGATTTTCTCCCTCCAAAGATTTTCTATGGGGTGGAGATCTGGAGACTGGTTAGGCCACTCCAGGACCTTGAAATCCTTCTTACGAAGCCACTCCTTCGTTGCCCAGGCGGTGTGTTTGGGATAATTGTCATGCGGAAAGACCCAGCCACGTTTCATCTTCAATGCCCTTTCTGATGGAAGGAGGTTTTCACTCAAATCTCACGATACATGGCCCCATTCATTCTTTGGTTTACATGGATCAGTCGTCCTGGTCCCTTTGCAGCAAAACAGCCCCAAAGCATGATGTTTCCACACCACAGTAGGTATGGTGTTCTTTGGATACAACTCAGCATTCCTTCTCCTCCAAACACGACAAGTTGAGTTTTTACCAAAAAGTTTATTTTGGTTTCATCTGACCATATGACATTCTCCAATCCTCTTCTGGATCATCCAAATGCTCTCTACCAAACTTCAGACGGGCCTGGACATGCACTGGCTTAAGCAGGGGTACACGTCTGGCACTGCAGGATTTGAGACCCTGGCGGCGCAGTGTGTTACTGATGTAGCCTTTGTTACTTTGGTCCCAGCTCTCTGCAGGTCATTCACTAGGTCCCCCCGTGTGGTTCTGGATTTTTGCTCACAGTTCTTGTGATAATTTTGACCCCAAAGGGTGAGATCTTGCGTGGAGCCCCATAACGAGGGAGATTATCAGTGGTCTTGTAAGTCTTCCATTTTCTAATAATTGCTCCCACAGGTGATTTCTTCACACCAAGCTGCTTACATATTGCAGATTCAGTCTTCCCAGCCTAGTGCAAGTCTACAATTTTGTTTCTGGTGTCCTATGACAGCTCTTTGGTCTTGGCCATGGAGTTTGGAGTGTGACTGTTTGAGGTTGTGGACAGGTGTCTTTTATACTGATAACGAGTTCAAACAGATGCCATTAATACAGGTAACCAGTGGAGGACAGAGGAGCCTCTTAAAGAAGAAGTTACAGGTCTGTGAGAGCCAGAAATCTTGCTTGTTTGTAGGTGACCAAATACTATTTTACCGAGGAATTTACCAATTAATTCTTTTAAAAATCCTAAATGTGATTTTCTGGATTTTTTTTTCTCATTTGTCTCTCATAGTTGAGGTATACCAATGATGAAAATTAAGGCCTATCTCATCTTTTTAAGTGGGAGAACTTGCACATTGGTGGCTGACTAAAATTTTTTTTTTTTTTTTTTTTTTTTTTTTTACTTTTTATGCCCACTGTATCTGTCAATCTGTCAGTGGCGCTCACATGTCACTGTCTCAAGTGCAGGCAAGTCAGGACAGATTTCCTGAGTGATTTCACTGTTTTATATGATTTTACTGTAACCACATACATGGATATAAAAAATGATGCGTAGAAAAGAAACCGTTGGCTGTCTAAGTGAGTTTGATTCATACATTGATGGTTCGAGTTGTTAATTACATGATGCAGTGAGCAGATTAGCACCGGTTAATGATTTAATGCACGAGCACTGCTGTAGTTTATATAACAACACTCTCCAACAGCAGAATGGTACTTTTATTTCTTTTAAGTCTAATTCCTAGTCATAATAGAATGATATCTTAGTTTTACCGGCAATATACAGTTTGTGATTGCATTTTATATGTCAAGATATGTCCAGACGTGCAGTCTACAAAAACATTAGAGCTACAGCAGTAGGAACGCCCAGAAGCGTCTTCACAGCACAGAGTCTAGCGACATACAGCGAAAAAGTCGCTGGCAGTGTGAACGGGGCTTAAGTCTCCGAATTAAAATGTATTATTAAAAGGCAGTGAACATGTTAGAAAAGCACTGCTCTGATAGCTGTAAAGCATTGCTTTAGAGGGGATGACTTAAGAGACGCAACTTCTCAGAGACAGTTTCAGCATCCTGACAGTTTCAGCACACTAAAGCACAGCACATGAGAAGTGGTGTCACTTAGATCATCCCTGTTAAAGCACCGCTTCACAAATTATTAAAGGTAAAGCTGAAATTGAAAAAATAAATCCATACAAACTAGTTGACTGAGGCCTATCCTGATCCATCTCTTTCGAAAGGTTATCTCCTGCTTGGAACATCACGCCTCAGTTTAGCAGGACATGTCCACTACGTATTAACTCCAGCCCGCATTGTTGAGGAGTCTATCTAAACTATCTAGTCCTCTGGGACCTAAACCTGATTGTTTGGGAGTCCAGAAACTCAGTGCCATGGGCGACAAGGGGGCGGCAGTGCACTGAGCGTAGACTCTGCACGTTCCACTAAGACGGAGATGAAGTTAACTAAGAAAGGAGCAGTCCCTCTGCATCCAGGCAAGAGGTCACACGATGGAGCTGAGGGCGCTAATCATTTCCAATTACAGATTCCTTTTTAATTATGAATTATGCATGAATTTTTAATTAATCTAATGTTCCGAAGGTTTTCCTTTTTTTCTGTTCCGAGATCTCAATCTAATTACTCTGCATTAAGCGAGGGAGCAGCGACCCTGTTGCCGACCTTCTAGGTAACCCTTGGTCAGCCCTCTCGCATCAATCTCGCTGCTGTCTCACAATTACCTATACTTTCGGCTACAACAACATGCGTTTAATGGTCTAAAGTTTGGAGTTTGGTTACATTAACAAGTGTAATTTTGAGTTTTGTACTTTAACAGCAAAATTTCCTTTTGCCCCCCATAAAATTATTAATTGATACACTCAATATTAGCATAAGCATTAACTGTTTATGATATTGTCTGTAACACACTACAATTATTAGTATTTAATGCATTAGGTAACAATGAACAATACTTTCACAGCATTCATTAATGATACTAATAATAATGATAAACATTTCTGCATATATTAATATATTTCAGATTGTATAAATTAACAATAATGCTAAATCTTCAGCAGCAATTACTTCAGTCTTTAGTGTCACATGAGCCCTCAGATATCATTCTAATATACTGATTTGCTTCTCAAGAAACATTTCTTATTTTTATCAATGGTGAAAACAGTCGTTCTGCTTAATATTTTTGTGAAAACCGTGTTACGTTTTTTTCAAGATTCTTTGATGAATAGAAAGAAGTTGAAGAAAGAATTTGAAAAGAATTGTCTTAACTATTTTTGATACATTAAATGCATTTATTTATTTATTTGTTCTGACAATGTTTTAAATGCTAGTTTAAATAAACATGAATTTATAATTAAATATATTAGTTAATAAAATCTAAAATATGAATCTAGGTTTATTAACCTAGATTAATAAATGCTGTAAAAGAATGTTGATCATTTTTAGATCAGATATCTAAGGCATTAACAAATCTAAATATAAAGTTAAACCACATTGTCTTCTTTTAATTTCTGGAAACATATTAATTAGCAATCTTAAATCACTAATCAATATTAATCATGTTAATAAGCATAATCTAAGATATACTTGTTTGTTAATTCTTTACAATCTAAAGCCAAGTATCCTCTGTGTCAAGAAAAATGGCTCTGAACGTATGTGAAATGCCTTTAACAAGGCCTATAACTGAATTATCAAAAGTCACAGACTTACGATATTTTTATGTCAGCCTTAAATATGTATTTTTAAACCTCTTATAAACTGGCAGAACTAAAAAAAACAGCATCAGGTATCAAGATGGTATAGTACAGCTATAATAAACAGGCTCTCCATGGTAGAGCGGTAACTGAGGTTAAGAATTAATCATGCAGACACAGTCCTGCAGGATCTTGGCTTTGGGTTCCCATCCAGCAAGCCGAATTCTACTGCCTTTGCCAACCCATAATTATATTAGCAATTCATTCATCCTAAATGCAAGGAATTATGGATAAATCAAGCTGGTTTACATAATCAAGCATCTAATTTCATCACATTGCCCTTTTACATTGTGGTTAACTGAGATCTCTTACCTGAGAGCTTCATGAGGAGGTCCGTAGCCGTCTTGGTGGTGATATCTGGGCTGAAGAGTGAGACGGCTGTAGGTCCAAGCCCCGGTGGACTGGATTTGAACCCAGGCAGATCCAGAGAGCTGCTGCTGCTGCTGGGTCGCTCCCTACACAGGGCAAAGGGAGACATCACAGACACATCCCTCTCCTGGGGTTCCTCCTTGATCTGGACGTGGTTCGAGGGTTCTGCAGGGGAGGCCAGCAAACGACCGTCGGGTTGGCTCACAGTGGGAGACGTGGAAGCATCTGTGTTCATGACCTGATCAACAGCGACTCCACCGTCCCCCATGAGCAAGCCCTCGCCCTCCTCAGTGTCTGTGCCGGGTTCTTCCTTGACTTTGAGGTCGGGACGGGGGAAGTGCTGATGGCAACGCATGTGCAGCTTGAGGCTAAAGTGGCGGGAGGATGTGAAGGGGCAGAGCTCACACTGGAAAGTCTCTCCTCGGTCTTGGTGCTGATGGACCTGAGATGAACAAGAGAAGATATAAAAAAAAAACTGTGCAAAGATTATTAGGTCCCACTTAATATTAGGTGGCCTTAAAGGGTTAGTTCACCCCAAAATGAAAATTGGGCTGCGTTTTACTCACCCCCGATGCATCCTAGGTGTATATGACTTTCTTCTTTCAGACGAATCCAGTCGGAGTTATATTAAAAAATCATGCATCAGTCCAAAAGAAGTTAAATAAAAAGCACCTTTCCATAAAAAAAAGTGTCTCACACGGCTCCAGGGGGTGAACAAAGGCCTCCTGTAGCGAATCGATGCGTTTTGTAAGAAAATATCCATATTCAAAACGTAATAATCACTTTAATCAAGCTTGCGCCAACAGTCCTACACGGAAGCAGTTCCAGGCGGATGACGTATGAGTACGGCTTTGCGCATGCGCCGGTGAGTCTTGTGAAAACCAACGTTTGTTAACAGGAGCAAAGGTAGCTAAGTTTCCTTACTCTAGCAAAAAGGCTTATATCTCCTCTTGGCTTATATGGAAATCCTCCGACAATCTTCTTTTCAAATCCTCGTTTTGTACTTCTAAAAAGTGGGAGAACGCTGTTTGAGCTCTCTCCGCACTTCCGCGTGAGTCACTTCTGAGCGGCGCATGCATAAAGCCGACCTCATATGTCATCCGCCCAGAGATGCTTCCGTGTACAACTGTTGGCGCACGCTACATTAAAGGGATATAGCTTTTGAAATATGGAGATTTTTCTTACAAAAACACATCGATTCCCTACAGGAGGCCTTTGTCACCCCACGGAGCCATGTGAGACACTTTTTATTAATGATGGGCGCTTTTTATTTAACTTCTTTCGGACGGACGCATGCAACACCCGCTGAGTGCAATTAACAGCTTGAAAGATCAAAGACAATTTTAATTATAACTCCGACTGGATTCGTCTGAAAAAAAAAAGTCATATACACCTAGAATGGCTTGAGAGTGAGTAAATCATGGGCTAATTTTCATTTTGGGGTGAACTAACCCTTTAAGGGTGGGTTAAAGTGTAAGGGAGGGTCACAGTGTAAGTATACAATTTAATTACAGATGTATTTACATGCAGGTATTTTTAAAAATATAAGTACAATGTAAAAACATGTATGCATTGTATCAATGATGAATTTAAATGTAAGTACATATTTAAGGCCACCTAATATAAAGTGGGACTGAATATTAAAATCGAATCCTCATCCTCTCTATTAATTAATTAATTAAAGTGACAGTGACCATACATTTTATATAATTGTTTTTAAATTATTTAAATAATGAATTTTAATGGTTTAATTCTTATTTATTTTTTATAAAAAAAATAATGCAGTAAGATGCAATAAGGCATGAATGGCCTCTCATCTGTCTCCGATTGCTGTGGACTGTAATGATTTACATTCAATGATATGTAAATAAAAAATGTATTAACTTCTAAAGCCAGTTTTTAAAATGTCTATTCAATGTTTTTATCTGCCACAATATATTACTTTTGAATTACCTTAATTTAGAGGCTTTTCCTTCCAAATATTTATAAATGTGATTCATTGCGATTAGTTTAATTATTTGGTATATCATGTACTTAATTTGATTAAAATATGAATTGACAACCCTAATAATTTTGCATCATAAAAAATCTGCATCTAAAGATGTTATGATAATTCATCTGATGTGATTTATATCACAAGCATTTCTGCTCTCAGGGATTGAAGTCACCTTCATGTGGGACTTGAGATTGTCTTTACGAGCACAACGAAAGGGACAGAGGGGACACTGGTGACTTTTTAAGCCTGTGTGGATCACCATATGTCTCTTCCAGTAGCTCTTTCTCTTGATGACCAGACCGCACACTGGACACTGAAAGGGCTTCCCTCCCTCCTCAGGAGAACCTGCAATAAATAAATAAATAAAATACATGCATACAGTGTTTATACATTAAAACCACAATTTAAAAAGAAATTATACATCTATTACTATATACTTACATTTTATAAATGTTGTTTTTGTTATCATTTATGTGTATTTGTTGCTAGTGATATAATGTCTAGTATTTACATAAAACCATTAGTTGGACAATGATGCCACATTATTAGATAGCCCTTTGGTATGCAATAACATGTAGGCTAAATATCCTTTCACTCTTGTCAACCTTGCATCTATTGGTGTGAATGAGATAAAAATTGTGAGCTATGATTATCCCGATCAATGCCAAAGACTCCTCACAAAGGAAGCCAAACACAAGGATGTTTTTAGTAAGCCGATTATTGTTGTTGGCTCCATATCCGGTGTCCATTAGGGCTTAATTGGTCTTATTAGAAGCTGGCATGATTGCATTACGAATTCTACGAGGGCCTGTCAGGATGGCTTCATAAGTATTCCAGTCGTGTTCCTCGAAAAACATCTGGTAATCAGTGTTTGGTGAAATTACCTCGCTCAGGCATTCATTGACCCGGGGTGTAAAACTTCGAGACTGCCTATTTGCAACAATAAACCACCATCTGTGGCTCAACCTCTCCCGGCGAGATCACTGTGGAAACTGCTCGTGAGGTAAAAAGACTGAAGGACTTTGGTATCAAGGGAAAGGAATGAGAGGCGTTAGCTGGTTTCTCAAATTTTAATGTCCAGTCGGTATTGTTTCATTACCAGACAAATACTCTTCGTGTGACCGTCTTATAAATCTCACATTCACAAAAACGAGCCAGGTGAAACTCAATTATGATTTTAATGGAGGTGTTCTTATTTAGTATTTAAACTTTACACTTCAGAATATGTAATATTATAGCTGCTTACAACATATGTATCTCTCTGTGACATTATTCTCTGTGTCTGCAGCTCCTTTGGGTCAATCCTGATTCCAAGCCACAGAAGTTTGAGAATTAGCAAAAGATCAGCCATATCTCAGGCGCTCAACCCAGGCCTCTGCTGAATGGAAACTCTGATGGTTGTGCCGGCTCTGGAGCCTGACCTAAATTCCGGGGGAATCTGCTGAGATGGTCTCTGACTGTTCGGGCTATGGGGAGCACACACATTGCCGGCCTCCGTTTGGCAGGCTGCACATCCGCGGGAGATGAGCTGGGTCTGGGAACGTGCCGCCAACTCCAGCAAACCCCCACTGTGCTAACAGACCTTTCCCAGATTCACCAGCCAACCTCTTGCAGACGAAGCATGACCTTATGGCACTACTAAATCACTACACAGTGCATTCTTCAGTGGTGTAATAATCAAACATTTAGGCACTGTTACCTTAAAATATATTTACAGTTCAGAAATCATTCTAATGTAAAAAAAAAAAACAAGACGGGAGGTTACTGACAATCTGATTCAAAATTGTCTAGCATGAAATTTTCAATGTATTTACTAATTTATTTATTTTTATAGCATTTTCTTTTATCTTTATTAATCTGTAGCAATAGTTAACATTTGATGTAAATTAAACATAAATCTAAATATATTTATACCTTTGCAATGAGTCAGTTCGTGAAATTTCATCCCTTTTTCATTCATGTGACCCTGGACCACAAAACCAGTCTTAAGTCGCTGGGGTATATTTGTAGCCATAGCCAAAAATACATTGCATGGGTCAAAATTATAGATTTTTCTTTTATGACAAAAATCATTAGGTATTAAGTAAAGATCGTGTTCCATGAAGATATTTTGTTAATTGCCTACCGTGAATATATCAAAACTTAATTTTTTTTAGTAATATGTATTGCTATGAACTTCACAACTTTAAAGGCGATTTTCTCAGTACTTAGATTATTTTGCACCCTCAGATTCCAGTTCTTTTCAAATATTGTCCTATCCTAACAAACCATACATTGAGGGAAAGCTTATTTATTCTGCTTTCAGATGATTTATAAATCTCAAATTTGAAAAATTGACTCTTATGACTGGTTTTGTGGTCCAGGGTCACATATTCCACAGTCAACTGTAAGTGGTATTATTGGAAAGTGAAAGCATTTAAGAACATGGATGAGCAGATGCATGCAAACCTCACATCACCAAGTACAATATTAAGCGTCAGATGGAGTGGTGTAAAGCAGCCAACCACTGGACTCTGGAGCAGTGGAAACATGTTCTCTGGAGTGTCGAATCACACTTCTCTGTTTGGCAGTCTGATAGACGAGTCTGGCAGTTTGGCAGATGCCAGGTGAATGTTACCTGCCTGTCTACATTGTGCCAACTGTAAAGTTTGGTGGAGCAGGGATAATGGTATGGGGCTGTTTTTCAGGGGTTCCCCTTACTTACAGTGAAGGGAAGTCTTAATGCATCAGCATACTAAAACATTTTGGACAATGCTATACTTCCAACTTTGTGGGAACAGTTTGGGGAAGGCCCTTTTCTATTCATGACAGTACACCAGTGCACAAAGCAAGGTCCATAAAGATTTGGCTGTATGAGTTTGGTGTGGAAGAACTTGAGTGGCCCGCACAAAGCCCTGACCTCAACCCCATTAAACACCTTTGGGATAAACTGGTGGAGTTTGCGAGCCAGGACCTTTGGTCCAACATCAATTCCTGACCTCACAAATGCTCTACTGGATGAATGGGCAAAATTTCCCGCAGAAACACTCCAAAATCTTGTGGAAAGCATTCCCAGAATAGTGAAAGCTGTTATAGCTGCAAAGTGGGGGACCAACTCCATATCAATGTTTATGCATTTTGAATGCATGTCATTTAAAAAAAAAAAAAAAAAAAAAAAAAAAAAAAAATTTTTTTATTTTTTTGTTTTTTTTTTTTTTTTTTTTTATTTTTTAAAAAAAAAAAAAAACAAATAAAATATTTAATAAAAAAAAAAAAAAAAAAAAAAAAAAACAAAAAACAAAAAAAAAAACAAAAAAAAAAAAAAAAAAAAACGTCCCTTTTGGTGAAACTGTTAGGTGTCCCAAAACTTATAGCGTCCATATAAGAAGGGCAGAATGAAAATGCAAATTCACTCTCTAAAAGTATATGGTGCTTGGTGGAAAAGTTTCCCTGGTTATTCTGGGACACAAAGCACTGTGCAACTGTGTGTTTCTGACACCTTCCCAGAGCTTTCATTACTGCACATGTAGATGCAAGAAACTGGTCTGCAGTGAGGTCTGCATTTAATCGATTCAAGTATGTCTTATCAGGTGAGCATGGCTGCAGGATGGTATAAGAGATGGTCATATATGCATCTATTTTTTGGCACAATAATCACAGAATTTGAATTTTGCTTGGGTGATTTCTATTGGTGTGCACAAATAGTCAAATATTTAAATATTTGATCTGTAATTATTATTTGAAATTTGAAAAAATAAAAACACTATTCAAATTTTCCTATGTGTTGCTTTGCTGGCCGTAAATGCAGGGAATGATAAATCCTAAGCATGTAAACTAACAGTCAGTTATAACTAAATGCACTGGGTGGCGCTGTGGAGCGCATTAACAAGTTGATTGTATTTAATCACAGAATGTCGTCTGACTCGCAAAGTTTGGAATTACTTTGATCAACATGATCAGTGAAACTTAAGCACTATTTGAACAGAATTAGTAGTACCTGTGACATCTAGTTATTTGTAATAATTGCGGAGGTTGTCTGTGATCTTAATCCCGTGCGAATTGGCCATGTCTGTAATTTGTAAAGTAAAAATTCCCCCGCAAATGACCTACCATATTTCGATGAACACCGAGGTCCTGGGATAATATTTGTCCCATTGCGAATCGGCATCTCGTGATTTGGCCAGGATTTGGTGGGGTCATATATAATTTTTTCAAGGTTTTTGTTTCCTGTGCGCCTTTTTATCCATCTTTCGCCAAGAATAGAGGCTGCGTTGGAGTGTTTTGATAGAATTTTGTGTGCTGGGTCATATCGCCATACACCATACAACTATACACCTTGCAGAAAGAGAAAGCTGAAAACCAAGACACATGTGGTTTACACTACTCTGGGGTTTTCAACTCTCAAAAACGGAGACGTTCAAAGATGCTGCAGACCCCTTTTTAGTTTGAAAACTCCGGGTTGAGTTTCAGTGTAAATGGACCAAAACGGAGATTTTTGAAAATGATGGCGTGGCTGCCCCAATACGCTCTGCATATCCTTGACGACTGTGTGAACAATAACATCATGTTCATGTACCTGCCAGTGACTAGCAACCAACTTCCTGTTTACACTTTTATGCGCATAACCAGTGTGTATAAATGGCCATGTGGCATGCGTTTTCGGTCGTGTAGTGTGGATGGAGATCGTTTCTGAAATGCAGTGAAAACGCCAGTGTAGACGAGGATTGTTTTCATTTTAAAACGCCATTTTACAATGAAAACGCACTAGTGTAAAAAGGGCCTAAGGAGCCAACTTTCACCCGAGCATGTGGATATTCTTGTTTTTCTCAACATTAACATGTGAAACAATATAAACACGATAACCATAGGCCGACTCGTGTATGTATGTTCTGTACTGTAATTGGTACTTGTACTGTTTACACATGTTATTTAACTATAAGAAAACCTTGAGATATATGTAACATTGTTGTAGAACATTGTTGTGTATGATGCCTAATTATAAGCTTGTTCAGAAATGGTGACAAAAACTTGATTATGAAAAAATAATGTCTTTTTCGTTAAACGACTATACATTTTTTATGAGCCCAAATATTTGAATACAATATTTTGGAAAAAACTTTCATTTTTGTTTTAGTGTTTAATCCTACAAAATTAAACCAGCTGGCAATTTCCTCTCAAAAGCACAAAAACGAAAAAAGGCATGCATTTATTTTAGGGAACAAACCATTACCTGCTTGACTGCTGGGCTTGGCCCTTCCCTTGGGGATTGTTGGCAGCAGAAGATCCATGGCCTGGGTTGGGGTGGGCACCTTCTGGTTCCTGTCTAACAGGGGCTTGACATCTTCGGAGGCTCCCAGTACTAATGCCGGCTCTTTCTTATCAGCTAGAAGGTTCCCTGCTGCTCGTGCGGCCACCTCCTTTAGCAGAGCTGCTGAGGAGGTCATGGAAACCAGAGAGAGAAAGGAGCCAGCTGAGGGTTGATGCTCAGATGAGCCCACCTGCTGCTGACTTCTTTCAGACACTTTCTTTGAGAGGGCAGCAAGCGTGGAGCTGGCTGACTGTGGACTGAAGGGTGAAGCGAACGGTTCAAAGCGCACCGCGTCATCAGAGCGAGTGCCCAGGGCTGCCATTGAGGAGCAGGTGACTGAAGAGGATGAGGAGGAGGAAGAGGAGGATGAGGACGCCGAGGTGGAGGAGGCCACCATGCTCTTGTCTTGGAGCACGGCGTTGGCGGCTGCCTTTAACTTCTGGATAGCCGAGTCTGGTGATAGGCTGCTGCCGCTGGGAGCCGAGCAACTTGTCGACAGCCATTTATCCGCAACGCCTACCCATACGAAGCCACTGCTGCCTGAGTTAGGGCCATTGCTGGGGCCATATGGGTCACAGGGCTCCTGCTTGACAGTTGCTACAGAGGCAGGTGATGCAGAGTTCGAGTTGCCACTGTTGTTGCTGCTGCTATTAGCCAACCTCCTCGCCAAGGCACTCAGCTGCTGTGCGTGATGCGAAGACGGAGATAGTACCAAGCTGACCGGGGGCGACTCTGGTCCTCTGCCTGTTCCACGCCCGGTCAGGTCCCCTCCCTCCAGCTTCAGCGAGCCAGCCTCCAGGAGACGCCGCAGGTTGCTGCTGAGGGGTTTGCCCAGGGCCTGGCTGGAGTCTCCGTACAGAGAGGACACCTCAGAGGACAGCATGTCCTGGGTCGAGAGGACCCCACTGTCCAGCCCCAGCAGCTCCAGGGAAGCCCGCTGAACTGGCGTCGGGCAGCCCAGGGAGCTCTCAGCTGAGGTGTCGTGGTCCAGTCGGGGAACATTGTCCGGGGAAACCCGCAGCTCATCTTGCACATCACCGTAGGACGATTCAGAGGGACTGTCGGAGGTATTCCCAAACCAGCTGTCCTCTTCTACTGAGCCACCCTCTGGCCCTCCATCCTCTACCGTGTCCACATCTGTGAAACGGAGAAAAAAAAACATGAATTATGTGTCATGATTTTATTATTAAAATGCTTTTACAGCAAGGCAACTGACAATATTTCATTATCATTTGTTGTATTTCAGAAAGCAAGCATCTTATTGAAAAAATATATGTAATGGCATGATTATTATTAAATTCTGGAGGAAAAAATCTGTTAGGAAAAAATGCTCACAGTATTGTCCTTATAGCCATTGATTTCCAAGTGACTTTTCTTATTGGGAATAAAATGGATGGTTTCTGAAAAGATGAGCAATATAAAACAATCGAGAGTTGTCTTGGTGAGTATCTGACGCATCCCTCACAAGGCACAGTGGAATAACTTGCTTTCTATTCTTTTTTCAAACATGCTTTTTTCCAAGAGTCTATAAGAGTGTAGTAAAAGGGTTACCATGGTGACAGGCCCTTCCGGGAGGCTAGACAGCAAAGATTAGGGTAATGGAGGTTACAGAACCGTATTAATATTCATGGGCTTGCCGATACTACAAGGGAGCCAATAAGGATAGGGTTAAGGTCACCAAGGGTCATTAATATACACTTCTTGTATCAATATTCATAAGCAAAACATTACAGCTTGCCAGACAAGGGGAGAACAAAGAATGTGAATATTCCTGATACATATTAACAATCCTTTCACAAGAGCATGTCAGGAAGCAACAAGCCTAGATGAGGGAGGATGTCAAAACTTATCAAGTGAGGGTTTTTTGTGTCCATTCACTTGAACAAATTAAATCTTCACACCTCGGTGAAAGTGCGAGAAAACAAGACCTGGAGACAGCAGGGAAAAAAAGGCCGGGGACTTGTGACATCGGAATATGATCTGTAAAAAAATTAATTTGAGCATCTTTTCTTCGCCTTTTGCTTGCACACATAAAGGCTGGTCTCACCTTGCCGACCCCAACATAAGCCTGGCGAGTAAGCTCTCTGTTTACAGGGAAAAGGAAAAGCCGTTGCCTGGCAACAGTATCTCGTCGACCCGTAGGGATCATTACAGTCAACACACATCTGGCCAGCACTGCTTACTTTGGTCCAAAGGGGTGGCAACTGCCACGACCCTGTGCGACCATGCACCATGATACTGACAATGCAGCAGAGCATGCTTCGTAACTCAAAAAATCAAAGAAAATAAGATATAAACCCGACACAGCAGAAATAGAGCTGTTTCCCGTAACCTGCGTAGACAAAGTAGTATTGCGATAAAGAAAACTACTTTAGGTATTACATGGAGCGAAGATGAAAACAAAATGCCATCGAATCTTTTCTGAAGACAGTCAGAACCTTCAGAGGTACATTCATATAATTAATTCTATCATATATTCATTTGTATAATTCCATTAGCACTCTTTTAAAACCTCCCAGCATTCCGCCATGTTTTCACATAAAACGAAACTAGTCTGCATGCTGTGCGCACGTGAGACTGTTAATTTACTGTTAAACTGTGCTCTATGCTGGATAGTATTTATTTATCCCGAGTTGTTCAAATTGCGGTAATCGAGTATGATTTTAATGATACTTAAAATATAAAGCGGCAATAATAACCATGGGGAATTTTATTATGATTTATCGTTAACCGGTAATCGTTACATCCTCAGTGGAAGCATCCTCCTGACTTCCCGTACCTCATCGTCAAAGGTTCAAGCGTTTGATGCACATCGCCAGGGCGTTTCACTGACTGAGCTCTCGGTCACCTGAGCAAAACAGTGAAGTATGTGAGGCATGACCCATTTCCATGTGACACCAGGGAGGACGGGCAGTAATGGCCATAATGTTGTTAGTGAGAAATAGCTAGATTGCTGACCAGAGGTCTCTGAGGCAGTGGCAGAAACTCGGACTGAACCCTGCTCTCGCCACGCTAGGTTAGGCTAGGTTGTGCTACGCCCCGCCACTCTTGTTCCTAGCTGCACCGGAGAGGCAGACACAGGCAAGCCACTCCGTGGGCGGCCTGACATTTCCCAAGGTCACGGCTTGGGCCCCAGTTCCGCATGGCTTTGTCTGAAACAACCCCCTGCTGCTAAAACGCACACACGCACATACGCGCTCATATGTGGCTCGAAAAATGGGAACAAAACCCTGGTAGTTAGCTGCAACGGCAACAATCCTATCGCATAGCAACAAGCTTGACAGTTTGGGACTAGGGACAAGATACTGGCCGTCTGCCTTTGAGAGGTTCGTTTTATGGCATAATGGTGAGCATGACTTTGTGTGGCCAGAAAAACAGCTGCGGGAGGCACTGTGGTTTAGATCTGTTATCAGTCACTCTCACTGAGACTTGGTGCTCGTCTCTCTTGAGGCTAAACTGCGCTTATGATTGTGTGCTGCTGCGGACATGACCCTAGAACCCTACAACCACAAGTGCTAAATGCAAATCATAACCTCAACTAAACATAAAAAAAGAAGAATGTAACATTCAAGCTCTGGAATTTACTTTTTATCTTACCAGACAGTGATATGTCTCATAGCCAATTTAGTAAAAAAAAACAAATTAAAAAAATTAATGACTCTAGTGTTCTCTAGAATTTAAATTAGAATTAAAAAAATAAATAAATAAAGGTTAAGATATACATGCTACACTGTAATCTGCATATAGTTTTGTCGCATTATAAAAAAAAAGGAAGAAATAAAAACCATTTGTTCACCATGTTTAGTTTAGTTTTGGATGTTTAGTTTATAGATGAAAAAAAAAGAAAAAATCTGTTAATAGTGTTAACAGGAATATTCTGTAGGAAAGAATCCATTCAAATTCCCTCTTTTGGACATAGTAATTTATTCTGTAAATGTAAGGGATACTTATTCATAATTCCACTACAATTTTCTGCATGCATTTGACATCCAACAAGTATTTTATGAAAATGCATATTTAAAACTATTGTGCTTATTTCTCTGATGTGCTCCATCTTGTTGACACACAATGTGTATTTGTTCAGTAAAGTCCAATTTGTGTAGAGAGAATATAATGAACTGGATGAAGAACTTCTTGACTATTGTTGTATAAGTATGCATGTGTGTAGAATACAGTCCAGACATACACTACCATAAAGTGATTGCTTTTCTTTCTTTTTTTATTTCAGCAAAGATTGTATTTACATTTTTAAGACATACACTTTTAAGACTTCTACACTGTTGTGAAAATTATTTCTACTTCAAATAAATGCTGTTCTTTTGAACTTTCTATTTATCTAAAAATCCTAAAAATATATACAGTATGCTTTCCACAAGAATATTAAGCAGCACAACTGTTTTCGATAATAATAGGAAATATTTCTTGAGCTGCAAAACAGCATATTAGAAGATTGGAGTAATGGCTGCTGAAAATTCAGCTTTGCCAATATAGGAATAAATGCCAACATAGTAACATATTTTAAAATGTAAAGTTATTTTAAATTGTAATATTACTGCATATACTGCGCTGTGATACTCTATTTTTTTTTATCAAATTGTGAGCATAAGAGATTTCTTTCAAAAACATTTGAATGGTAGAGTACTTCATCCACCAAAAATGATAAATAAAATGTCCATCAGCCATATGAAAGACACCAACACAATAGTCAGAATTTCTACTTGTGTTTTCCACTAAAAATGATACATGTTTGGAACTAAATGAGTGTGAATAAACAATGACCATATGTTCATTCTTGAGTGAACCATTCCGTATATGTATAAATTAGTATTTTTACCATATTGCTGTGCTGCAAAGTATTTTCAGAATGTCTGTTCTCTGTATTACAATTAGACTTGGAAAACATCTTAAGGACCTTGTTAATTCTGTTTTGTTCTTAGCCACAGTACATGGATCCAGTGTAATTGTAGCCTTTCTCTCGATTCATTTGAACAACAGCCGTTGGCAGCTATACAGTTAATGCCACAACATCTCAGCTGTGAGATGCAATAAGCCAAAAGGCCGAGGAGGAGGCTGGGAGCGTTCTCTATTAGGGCCGGCAGCCACATGACTTGCGTAAAGTTGCCTACCAATACACTGAGGCTATTCTGCGACTCAGTCGGGCATAAAAATCGGCCTACCTGACCCAGAGGTCGCCGAAAGGGCACAGAAAGGCTGTGCTGGGTGGGAGGGTGTCTGCTTCAGCAGAGTGAAGGAGCGAGGGAGAGGCCATTAGTCGATTAAGCCGGGGTGGAGCCATCAATATTCCACTGATGCCAATGAAAAGACACACTCGGGCAGTCTCGCATGAGAGGCTCGGGTCGAATAGCTTTAACTCTATCAGAGATATTGCAGTGCCTCACAGCGAGCGCTGCTATCGAATGTTACAGGCTAACTAACCACCACTTTGGCATCTATAGTTTCCCAGCATTCTCTGTGGATTGCAGAAGCAAGTGCCGGTGGCGTTCCAGGGGTGGGGGGCTGGGTTTTGGAGGGGAGATAAAAAGTGGTGGCGGTAATTAAGTGTCCGACTGGGCCCTGGCGGGGGTTGCCACGGCCGCAGGCGATGCTAATGAGCCCGTCCGCCGGTCAGTGCTACCTTATTAGCCGCCGGCCAACAATATGGTGGGAAGGACGTGCTGCTACCAGCCACACGTCGTCACGAGTGACTAACGCAGAACCAGAGGTGGGAAGTAATTCTGTTAATTAGGGGGCTCTCAGGATGACCAGTCTATGTCTTGAAGAAAATGGCCAATCAGTCAAGGCAAAACTAAGATTCTGCAAATACGATCGTATATCGAGATTCATTTTCTTGCAGTATTGCATTATCCTTGAGGTTCTCATATCGATCCTTCATATCATTTCCTACAGTTCAATTAATGAAGAAGCAGGAAGTCTAAATTAGCATAAACTGGCAAGCAGTGTTTCTCAGTGCCGTCTGAGCCCCTTCTATGGAAATAGGCAAAAGTGAAGAGAACCGCATGAGTGAGATTAACACTGACACCACAGATTACAATGCTCTCTCACTGAAACGCTGAGTCTCGCTCTCAGTCGCTATTCAGTTATGGTATCATGAAAGTTCACAATGTATTAAATGAAAAAAGTGTGCCATAATGTATCCCCAACCCTAGTATCTTAAATAATCACATAAGACATGAAAGTACTTCAATCCTATCCCATTAAACACAAAAAACCATTTTTACAAAGATACACTATGAAGCAATTCTGGTAATAAAGCAGGCCACCCCCATTCTTACAACAATAAAACATGATGAAAAAACATAAATTAAACAAAAACAGTTGTTGATCATGTTTGACTGAGACTGGTATAATAAAGTACTATGAAATTATTCTAGCATGATACTGAATTCAAACACTGACAGCAAGTATTGATATTTAATAATTAGTATTTTTTTGGAATCCAAAAATATTATATTCTCACCTAATGTACTGTCGGAATGAATTTCCACAGAATCAAAATGACCAATCAATATTCGCCATCAAAAGAATTTCAAATGCAAATCAGTTTGCTAGAATAAAAGTCTTTATAGTTATTAGGTCTGTCACTATTGACTAAACTGGAAATCAGAAGTGATCTAAATTTTTAAAATTAACAATTAAAAAAAAGAAAACAATAAGAACAAGTGCACAAGAGCATAGCATGCTTAGCATTTCAGAGGTTTTTCACACAAATTCACATGTGGCCAACAGAATATTGGTTGCTTGATTTCTGTTTTAGCTGTGCTTTGTGCAACACTACACTATTGACAGCGGACCATGGACCTTTTTTGCTGGCAAAATTTTGCTGAACTTATTACATTATTTTTCTAATATTAAATGAAGTGCTCCCACACAGCTGACACTATCATTTTCTGTCCACAAATTGCAGATTCTGCCATATTTGCCGATTCCTTCAAAATTGAAATTGTAATAGAGATTTTAAAACAAATTACTCAAATTTAGACTAACCATAAAAGCCTTACTTGCAACAGTTGAATAAAACAGACTACAGACTACAACGAACTACAGTCTATTTTAATAGGATACTTGGAGTAACACTTACACTACATATACAAAGATTATTATAATGTATGCTGTGATTTATAGTGATTTCGATTCCCTTCGATATCCAACACTCATATTAAACAAATCAGTCGCCTACGGTATTCCACATTAGCACAGGCCTTCATCAGCATGTATTAGCAAAGCATACTACATATTACCATCTGTGTGTTTTCTGCATGGCCTCAGCGGTCTGTGGGCATGTTGGGCAGGGTGCCAGAGGTGAAACAGGAAGGAGATGTGCTCTTGGAAGAGACTGAGACAGTGTTGGCTTCCAGACCTCTGAAATTCCTCTTTGTAGATGAAGCGCCCTTTTGCACTCTTGTTTATTTCCCCCAACTTCCATTTATAAATACCAGAGAGAGAAAAAAGAAGACAGCGCCTGGACTAGTAATCTCAGAAGTACCATCAAAAAGTTGGTAGATCTGCACCTTCATAATCAGCCGTGAGATGCTAACTAATGGGATCCACCATATACTATTCAGTGGGCATAAAAGTGGTGCATGAAGCCCAGAGCTCAACAGCATTGAAGATTTTACATTTACAGCAAGAAAACAAATCATGGAAAAGAAAGGAAAATGGATGGCTCGCTGTGCCCACACAGTCACAAAAACATAAGATAATAAGTAAGGCTTTGTGTACATACCACAGGGACAGGAAGCAAGGGTGGATTCAGCTAGGTGCTATGACGCTAACACCACAATATGCTGTTGCTACAGCATTACTGCTGCCTACTCAGATAGACAGCAAGCACACAGGTTAGAGCTGACAGGGAAACTCTCCAACTACTGTAAATCACACTTTGTCCCAGTAGCTCAGGCAAGGGATGCAGCCAAGCTTGACTAGCCAGCCACCCAGGAAAGACAGAGAGAGAGAGAGAGAGAGAGAGAGAGAGAGAATATGAGGGGGTGTGTGAGAAAGTGGAGGAGGTATGTGTGCAGGGGGGGGTTGAAGAAAACGAATGGCTTTTTTACAGTGATACCGGGTTGACAGCAGCTTGGCAGTGGCGCCCACGGCACTGCCTGCTTGGATCCAAGCCTGTCACTCAAGACAAGGGCACTAATCAGGATTGGTCCCGGTTTCTTCCTGAAGAATGGGGGTGGCAGTTTTGCAGCCATTAGAGCTGGAGAGGAGAGTGGGGGATAGAGCGGTGGCACAGCAGGAGAGGCTAACCTCATTTACATGCAGGTCCTGGAGGAGAGAGAGCTGATTCTTTTTCCAATCTCCATGTTAAACGGTGGCCGGGGCGGCCGATGGTTAGTGCCGCATTGTTCAGTCCTAGTGCTCTTTGTCACGCCGATAGCCATCTCGCTTTTACGAAGGTAAAGACGTACGAGCGAGATAACGCCGATGGTACCCACGTATGACTGAAAACGTGTCGTGTCAGAAGAGTAAATGGGAATAGTTGTTCACCTCTTCCCTTTCGTTTGCTTCACGTCAGCGTAACCAGGTGCTTCTAATTCAACCCTACAGTATCTGGGTGACAAATGATTGCAAAAAATATGATCACTATGACAACCATAACTGTACAGCACATCGAGCCAACATTTTGTGCCTAACCTTAGTGCTTAGTTTAAGAGTCTCTGCATAGACAACGACTAAATGATTACAAGGGTAAACTGTGCCCGCTGAAAAACGAGTGTGACTTACAGCAGTGGGGGACTGAGAGAGGAACAAAAAAAAACAGTCCACTGTGTGTGCCAAACGGGGGACGTCTTTATAGAGAGTATTTGGGATAATCTATAAAACCATAATGAAGATATGCATAAAGATCTACAGCTGAGCAAACAGCAGAATTATAGTCTGAATCAACACCATGCTGTAAAACAATTCACTCCAACTACAACACAGCCAATCAATAGTGGTGCATAAAATGAGGGCTCCACTGATATTGAGATTATACTAGTGATAGACCAACCATAACTGATAAATGCCTTATTATAAATTTAGATTAAAAAAAAAAGTACCAACTAAAAACACAACTACCTGAAAAAAAAAAAAAAAAAAAAAACTACGCTAAAACGAAAACTTAAAAACAGTCAATTAAAGCTTAATAGAAATATTAAAGACACAAAACAAAATAACCGAAAATTAAACAAAAAATAAAAACTTAACATTTAAAATATAATAATACATACTGTATATATGTTATATAAATAATACACAAAACCCTGAAACACACACACACAAAGGGTTGCAGGGATCATTATGGCCAATAGCCGAAAAATTTGCCAATATACTATTTTGCATAATTAAATAATAATAAAAAATACTAAACACTAAAATCAACCATTTACAATGAATTATGGTATTACATAATTATTATAAAGCAAGGATTTCCAAACGTTTTTGTCAGTCAAACCTCTTTTACCAAAAATATAATTACTTGTACCACTTCTCCCTGAAATTGTAAGTTAATATTTAAGAACTTAAAAACACATGATTTTTGTATTTTATTTCTAACATTTTTATGATTTATTTTTTAAGTTTTCATCAACTTACAAACACCAGTGGGGTAAAAGGTGATGTACAATATAAAAAATGGATATTCATTATGAGATTTGCTAAAGATTATATGTAGCCGTGTTTTTAAAATTAACTTTAAGTGTTAGATGGCGACAAATGTAATCTAAGTGTAAAAGAAATTTGCATGCACAATTAAATATACAATATGTGTAGATATTGATGAAATTAAAGGGGTCATATTATGCTTTTTAAAAGATCATTATTTTGTGTATTTGGTTGTGTATAGAAACAGGTTCTCATACTAGGTTGTTCGAAAAACATTTAATTTTCACATATTTTACATTATTACAACACATCTCTCCCCAAACTGGCATGAACGGCTCGAATTGTTCCATCAACTATTCAAATGAAGGCCCGCCTTCAGAAATATGAAATGTGCTGTGATTGGTTAGCTGGGCCAGTGTGTGTTGTGATTGGCAGCACTCGGCGCCTGGTCGGGAAATGTCATGCCCCTTACCATAGCCGCCTGCCAGCTTCAGTGTAAAATATACGGGGGCCGAGAAGTGCAAAACAAATCACAAGATTTAGGGCGGCATTACTGTACATAGCCTCTGCAAACAATGCGGGCTATGTGACTAAATGTAAATATACACTCCGTATTTTTTTATTCCAGAGTAAGGGCAATTCATATAATACATATAAACTGAGCTACTTTAATACTATCTCCGAACTTTCTACCACGACTCTCACTGCTGTTCTTCGTCTGGTTCTTCCCTGCATATGTTGATTGACAGATGTCTCGTCCAATCAGCGGTGAGTAATCCCAAACCAATGGCGCTTTCTCAAACTATACCTACCTCTTCCGGTTTGTCGTTGTGTTTTCTGACTTGTTATTTTGTTTCGAATTGTCATTGTGTTTTCTGAATTGTTATTTAGTTTTTTAGACTTGCATTTAAGTTTGTAATTTGTTATTTTGTTTTCAGAATTGTGTTTTGTTTTGCACTTCTCGGCCACCGTAAATATTGCATCAAAATCAAATAAATTTGAGCACGATTTATTTAAACCCTGGATGATTGTAACCACTCTACGTTCATCTGCCTTGGGAAAGCTAGCGTGGCTCCGACATAGTGATAACACTCGTTGCATTCTCTAGTGCAGCTCAACCAGGTCTCTTCCCATTCGTCGATATTTGTGATATCACAAATGGACTTTGAGCTTTGTAACTTTGCAGATCTCTTTTATGCTCAAACAGCAACATTACAGACTAACTTAAATTGAAAAAGTGAAAAAGCATATGGACACTAAAGAAAATGTAATAAAATATAATAGAATAGATGAAAATTCAACTTAAAAAAAAAAACACTGTTCCCTTGGACAATTAGTGAAATAAAATAGTTTAAAGTTAAGTTTAGTACTTAAAATTGCTTAAAACTGAAAAAAAAAGCTAAATTAAAGCCTAAATAAAACCAAAAAAAAAAAGTCAAGAGCTATAAAAAAATTACTAAAACTAAATAATAAATAAAGATAATTAAAATATTAAACAAATTACTATAATATAAAACTACTAAAATAACCCACTGCATGGCTGATACCGTCGTTTAGATTTATGCAGCCTTACATAAAATGTTTAACTAACACTTCTAGTGGATTCTAACACTTTTATCAGGTAACGGTCCAGGTGTGTGGAGGCAGGCAGAATGACGAGGACACAAAATAAGGATCTTTAATGTAGCGACAACAAGGCAGAGACAGACACACACTCGGGGTAACATTCACAATAACGACAACACTAGAATACAAGAGACAGAAACTTATAGGGCAGTTAACGAGGGGCAGACAGGTGAACACACTGAGGGTAATTAACTAATGATTGAACGGGCTAAACCAACAACAGGGGAAGAAACCACAACAAACAGTCCACAGGGGTGTTACATTACTCCCCCCGCCCGGAAGGTGCGTCCTCGCACCGTAGAAACAGAGGGAGGGGCGGAGGGGACTAGGAGGAGGACAAAGCAGAGGATGTGAGATGGTGACAGGGGAAGGCAAAGGGCGGGCAGGCAGAGCAGACAGGTGGAGGTTCCAGCAGAGGACAGACTCCCGGGAGGAGGACGACTAACAGAGTCCAGGATGGTGATGACGGAGGGAGGAGCCAGGATGACAATAGAAGGGAACCGGAGCAGGAGGAGGAGCCAAGTGGGACCCAGGCCACAGCCATAATAGCAGCCCACGGTGGAGCCGACGGAGGGAGGAGCCATGGAGGAGGAATGTCCACCAACTCCAGGGGGCCGACCAACGGCGGCGGAGCAGGTGGAGGAGGAGCCCGAGGCGGAGACGGAGAGTCAACGAGCCAGGGGGATGCCGAGGATCCGGGGGGCCATGGTGGAGCTGAGGGCTCTGGCGACCGAGGCGGAGGTCCATAGATCCGCGGCGGAGCCGGAGCGACTGGGGACCAAGGTGGAGCTGGCGGGAGGAAGGAGCCCAACGGAGCCGGTGGGACAGAGCGACAAGGCGCAGCCAGAGGAGAGGAGTCCAGAGGCGATGGCGGGTCGACGCCCGACCAAGGCGGAGCCGGAAGGACGAGGGAGCACGGCGGAGTTGGTGGACTGATGGGCCACAGTGGAGATGAGGGAGCTAGGAGCCATGATGGAGCCCTGGGGTCGATTGGACGAGGTGGAGTCCGGGACTCAGAGGCTGGAGGCGGAGGGAGACTACGACCATGGTGACGCTGGAGGGAGGCCAGAGGATGGAGGGCAGGGCCCATTTGTGAGAGCGGGCCATGCGAGAGAGCTTGGGGCGGAGCCCTTCCTGGGCTGAACTGGGGATCTGGAGCCCTTCCTGGGCTGAACTGGGGATCGGGAGCCATTCCTAGGCTCGACAGGGATCGGGAGCCATTCATAGGCTCGACAGGGGATCGAGAGCCATTCCAAGGCTCGACAGGGGATCGAGAGCCATTCCAAGGCTCGACAGGGGATCGAGAGCCATTCCAAGGCTCGACAGGGGATCGGGAGCCATTCCTAGGCTCGACAGGGGATCGGGAGCCATTCCTAGGCTCGACAGGGGATCGGGAGCCATTCCTAGGCTCGACAGGGGATCGGGAGCCATTCCTAGGCTCGACAGGGGATCGGGAGCCATTCCTAGGCTCGACAGGGGATCGGGAGCCCTTCCTGGGCTAAACAGAGGATTCTGTGGTCTTTCCTCCTCATTTTGGCACCGAATACCCTCCATAGTCGATTGGCCGAATACCTCCCGGAAGTGTCTCACAAAACCCTCCAGTGAGTGAATCCCCGGGCTCTGTGCAGTCCACAAGGCTTCGGCCCACTGCAAGGCTCGTCCAGACAGCAACGAGATAATGAATGACACTTTGGCCCACTCAGTCATAAACAGGTGTGGTTGCATCTCCAGGTAGCGGGAACATTGCAGCAAGAACCCGCTGCCGAAGGCTGCCTCACCCGAAAAGCTGGCTGGCCGGGCCATGGGACAGGCGGGGTAATCCATAAAAAACAAAACAATCAAAACTGACAAAAACCGGAAAAAACAAACGAAGAGAAAGACGCCGCTATACTTTACTTGAGGGTCGGTTATTCTGTCACGGTCCAGGTGTGTGGAGGCAGGCAGGATGACGAGGATGACAAGGATTCAAAAGAAGGATATTTAATGTAGCGGCAACAAGGCAGAGACAGACACACACTCGGGGTAACATTCACAATAACCGACAACACTAGAATACAAGAGACAGGAACTTATAGGGCAGATAACGAGGGGCAGACAGGTGAACACAATGAGGGTAATTAACTAATGATTAAACGGGCTAAACCAACACAAGGGGAAGAAACCACAACAAACAGTCCACAGGGGTGTTACAATCATACAGTGGTTCTAATTTAGTTTGAGTAGTCTAGTTCAGTCTCATAGTCATGTATTATTTTTATTTAGCACTGGAGCAACGTCGTTTATTTTCAGTGAGTACAAGCTGTATGGTTGAAATGAAAAAACCCCTCTGACTAGTCATGTAGCTGATGCTTTTATTTACCTTCGAGGATACCATCCCAGTGACAAGCTGTTGTACATGTAAAGCACATGCACATGCACATGTACATTTTTGCACTTTTTTTCTAACAGTGTACAAACCTGCAACCTTTCAGTTGCCAACTTAGATTTTTAGCCACCATGGCTGTACCGTCCATTCACTACCATTAGTATAGCATGTATAACAAGGTTTATTACACGGCTCTGTGGAATACTTGATTCTGATTGGTCAGTCGCGACATTCCGAGGTATGTTATCCCTCGATAACAACCGGTAAAAGCTGATAACACAGGCTCATCCGGGTAACTGAAGTCGGCGCTGTACTCTTGCTAGGAACTGTTTCTTGGTGGAAGCTTTGCGTTTGTTTAGCTAATAAAATATTAAAACTCGATTCAAAATTAGGGATGCACCGATATGAAAATTTTGGCCGATACCGATAACCGATTATTCTTTATTTTTGAAAGCCGATAACCGATATGTTGGCCGATAAATCTATATCCAAATTGTTATATACGTTTTGAGAGCCTGATTACAAAAAAGTCTCACCATTAAAAGCCATTAAACACTTCAACATAGCAGCCTAGTGTGTGACGGTGTAGTTTTTAAAAATTATTTTTACTCTCCCATACCAAATGTAGTAATAAAAAAGTTTAAAATAAATAAAATAATGCAAAATAATGCAAACAAGTCACGGACATATTCACACGGTAATAAAAGAATCAAAAATGAATGCACCCAGATCAATAAAAAGAATAGCCTCTGCTACGACAATAATTTAAATGATTTGAATTCTAACCCTAGGTGTTGATTGAAATAATAAGAGAAAAATCAAGTGGTTGTGTTGTTAAAATGTATCAATGATTTGCAAAAAGGAAACAAAATTAATACCCTGTTTAAATCCAGCCGTTGACTGAGCTGGTGCTGAAAGCTGAAAAGAGCTGGAATTATTTTTTTTTTTTTTTTTTTTGAAACATGGTAAAAATGAAGCGTTTTGCTGGCAGCGTAGTTAAATCAAGGAAATGCTCCTGAGATTAATATTAATACAACATTAACATAATATTACAACTTATATATGTATAAAATGATGCAGTTATTGCGTGCTATAGTCAGAATGTGTGATCCTGTTGTGGATGCGCTCTTCCCATATCATCGCGCTGAAACACAGCAACTAAATCCAAAGAATGCACAACGTTTTATTATAATAATGTTCTCATTAGAATGTTATACACAACATTCCCAATCATAGTTATTAATGTTGTGCACTGCGGTTTGAGCTGCGTGCGCTGAGCTAAAGCCGATCACCGGTAAACTGAAGCGCTCTATTAACTTAACCAAACGCATTCTATATCAGATAAATCAGATATACATCAAATAAACAAAATATTACAACGTACAATTGCACAAAAAGCTACAAACGAACAGCGCGCATCTGAAGTATCTCTGAAGGAAATAATGCATTATTTATCGGCTTTAAGATATCGGCCAAATTTTCTTATCAGGCCGATACCGATAACAGAAAAATGAGCATTTATCGGCCGAAACCGATATGGTGGCCGATATATCGTGCATCCATAATTCAAACTGGTGTACATTATTTAATGATGTTCCGTATCTCGTACTCGCTCTCTGTTTCACCGGCAGTGCTGCCATTTTGCTTAGAGTGTTTTGTACGCTGTAATGGATTATAAGAGAACTAACAAACTGGTTTTAAAACATTTTCGTCTTAATTTTTTTATTGCCTTAATTATTTTTGTGGTGAAATTTTGTGTAATAAGTGGTTTGACTGCACTGTTTCCCTTAAATGTCCGTCTAGTCTGAACTTGCCGCTTGCTCGCAACTGCTTTCTTCACAGAAGCCTCGTGTTCAAATATATCAACTCAAATTAATATTTTGTCTAATTATTTACTTATGTGGCAAGAAGCCGTGTAATAAGCGGGATTATGTACATCCAGCCGGTTGTTATCGCAGAATAACCCCCTTCAGGGGGATACAAGACCCCTCCGCTTCGCGAATTCCTTCCTGATCACCCTGTCGGGGGTTATTCTAAGATAACAACCGGCTGGATGTAAATGATCCCTTACTTAACACTGAAGACAGGTACTTCTTATAGCCCCCCCCAACCAACATCAGGTTAGAATCACCAAGACCAATACGAAACAAGCTACCCGACCTCGTAATAACAACTAACCACATGAATACCGGAGCTCTGATCACGGTCGGGAGTAATCAAAACTACTGTGACTATCACCCCGGCCAAATGCGAAAGGAATTTTTTTCATGAGGGCTCCGAGCAGGTCTCAGACAACTCACCTACGTTTAAGCCTCGGTAAATCAGAATAAGGACATAGTGACAATATGCTTCACAGAGAGACGTTCCACATCCTGAATATAATATCTCGCTTGTAACAGCAGCCAAACAAGTCTACACTTGCCGATGAGATATATCGTTTCCCTTGGAAGGGTCGCTACCTCAGGGCCGGCCACTACTCGTGCTGTTTCCTTCCTCGGCACTTTTAATCTTCTCAGCCATAAAACAGGCCCTGCCTCCAGAAAAAAAACCTTGGAGCAAAGTGCTAGTCGCTAGTAAACTCATTAACATGCTATGTTCTTGCGCTGGCCAGTTAGTCTATTTTAGAGACGTAACCGGGAGGCTTGAGGTGGAGAAAAACCCACATTGACCAAACCCTCATCAAGCACACTTTTTGGGGATGGCGGAAAAAGGAAATTTGACTGAGTTTCGCTATTATATATATATATATAGATATATATACAAGAATACACACGTTGCGCATTTAACCCCGGCGTACCGAGCTCAACTGAATCCTGACAAGAATATAAATATAACCGTTTCCGTTTCAAAATTAAATTGGTGTGAATTAAAATTAAAATGGTCCTAATGTCTCTTGATGCTAATGATGACAATGATAGTAATTACCATCGTTATTATTGTTGCGCAAATTACTATGATTATGATCGCTGCATAATTGTGAGAGCAAATTGTCTAGTTGAGTCAAACTTGGCATTTTTGGCGCTACTTTGTTGGTGTGGAATCAGCCTCCCCAATCACAACAAGAAAAAAAAACATCAAGTAGCCATTATGGCAACAAAACTGATCAGGACTGGGGACAATCTATTAAAGCTGAACACACTCAATAATAGTTGCCACCTGGAGTCCATCTCAAGGTGGAGAAAGAAAACAAAAACAATTCCATTACATTCTACTTAACTTCGCTTGGTTTGAAAAAGAAACTGGTGTAACCAACCTCCCGGCTTTAAGGAACTACTAATCAAGAGGTCAAAATTTTGGCTGCAAGTGAATCAAAATAATCAATGACTAAAAACAGCAAAAAAAAGTCTGTTTATAGTCTGTATGCACTCTATTCTGTCTGTTCACATGGAGCACGCGTGGCGCTCAAGCTCAGCACAGTTCGCAGCATGTGTGCACTTCACACAAAGTAATGAGGCATGTATTAAAACTAAACTACAGTCAACTAGGCAGAATAAAGACTTCAGAGTTTTCAAGACTTTAAAGGGTCTGTGAAGAAATTAAGACCAAAATATGTTACTATTAAAGTGTAAAATTCAAGATTCAAATGATCTTAAGCGTTTATTAATATTATTATCATTGGAAATTGCATGTTATAATAGTAATATATTTCTCCTAATACGACAGACATATTTTTCATGTATTGGTCAGTTTTTTAGATTTTGGGCTATTTGGCTTCACATAATGTGTTGTTTCAAACTAGTGGGAAAAAAAACAGCATCTAAATAAACAGAGCAATTCCAAGAGGGTCCGCGCACCATTAGTGCTTGGGCCCTAAATAGTGTTTATTTTATTGCATTTTATCTATTTGCATCTGTAGATTTTAATTACAGTAGATATATTAAAAGACTGATTTTTCAAAATGAGTCAGAAATCTCTGCTTGAGCAGCACATCATTCACCAAAATGTCCAGTTTTATTCTTATCTATTCTGAAGGTTTTTACCAAGGGGTTTGTTCAAACTTATACATTTGCCTGGTTTTAAACAACATTTTATTATTCATGGAGAAAACCTTTTTTTTTATTTGGCTGTTGACAGTATTTTCTGATTTATGAAGTGATAAAAAGAGATATCCAAAATTGCCTCTGTAAAAACCTTCAACTTGAATATGTCAAATAAATCAAACAAATATTTTTAACTTGTCTTTATCCAATGTTCAGATATCTGTTCAGGAAATGTATGTAATTAGTGCATATTTAATTGCAGTTATTAATGCAATCAACATTAATCTTAATATTAATATTGCCATAATATAATATAATATAATATGAATGTAAAGTCCTAATGCTCCTTTTGCCTTGATATCTAAACAGCAGCAGCAGCAGCAACATATGGGAGGCTACATATTTGTCATCTTACAAATCAAATTTCCAAATTTTTCTGTGGCTCTATAGTGATTAGGCACGTGGTTTTTACCACTCAGGCAACTGAACCACAACGAGCAAAGAGGGCAGCAAGCAGGTTGAGTACAGAGGAATCACACGCCAGCAAAGCAACTGCCATTCAGATGAATGGGAATGCTAACGTATAGCTTTGTCCAGGTATTATTGACCTCCCCACTTCCAAGGCCTTCTCTAAAATATGGCAATTCGAATCCAGTTTTAAAAACTGACAGCGGCTTGCCTCTTCTCAATCCCTGTCAAGTGAACAGACTGCTCTTTGATTCTGCCCAGTAAGCCTCATCTCATCTTAAGACGGACCCAGAGTACTGACTCATAAATCAAATCACAGTTTGGCATAGCTCTGCAGCCCGGGCCTGCATCAGACCTGTCTGTTCGATCCCATTTGCGGTGTGGCCCGGCGATTGCAGCCTGTTAAAGGTCTGTCCTGGAGGGGATGGATGCACTTGTGTGGTACAACAACACAGGAGAGTGCCTGGAGCTATTCAGCAGCTCCCCCCACCCTTTCCCCAGCTGAACCAGCGAGCTGTTCCTTATGAACCACTGCCAACAGAATGCCTGCTATGAGCTGGTTATTACTCAGTGCTGGGCCGCCACTAGCCAAAGGGCTGCTCTCCGAGCTGTAGATCTCCATGTTGTGACTTGTCAACATGTGGAAAATCGTTACCCTGCTCAGGCACTTTTATTCCATACAGGCTTTGATTGAGACTTGGGTGGGTGAAACATTGTGTGCAGACTTTGGCTGTAGTGCTTCATGAAACATACGGACACAAGGTGTTTCCTATAGATTGGAAAAAATATCACTAAGCATGTTGATTAACTACAGGTTTAGAAGGATCGATGGACAGGTTCAGAGCCCAACAGTAAGGGTTTTATTTTGTTTGCTTGCTAATGTTTTCACTGTAAAATATTTTAAAAAGTAATTTATTCATATGTGAACCTAGAACCACAAAACCAGTCATAAGTAGCATGGGTATATTTGTAGCAATAGCCAACAATACATTGTGTTGGTCAAAATTATCAATTTTTCTTATATGCCATAAATCATTAGGATATTAAATAAAGTTCATGTTCCATGAAGATAGGTTGTAAATTTCCTACCGTAAATATATCAAAACTTAATTTTTTATTAGTAATATGCATTGCTAAGGACTTATTTTGGACAACTTTAAAGGCGTTGTTTGATTTTTTTGCAACCTCTTTTTGATTTTTGCAACCTGATTTTAAAATAGTTGTATCTCGGCCAAATTGTGTCATATCCTAACAAACCTTACATGAACAAAAAGCTTATTTATTCAGCTTTCAGCTGATGTATAAATGACAAAGCTGAATTTTCTCCATCATTACTCTAGTCTTGAGTGTTCTGATCCTTCAGAAATCATTATAATACGTTGATTTGCTGCTCAAGAAACATTTCTTATTATTATCAGTTGAAAACAGTTGCACTACTTAATATTTTTTGTGGAAACCACGATAAAAAAACAGGAATTAACTTGCTTGAAATAGCATTTTTTGGGCTTATATTTCACTTTGATGCATCCGTCGGAATAAAAGTACTAATTTCTTTGCCAAAAAAAATGGACCCCTAACTTAATTTGAATAATATGCTAATGTATTCACACTTAAATTTTTTTAATAAAAAATTGCAATATTTATTTTAAAATTATTTAAAATATTTGATACATTTTTCACATTTATTTAAATGGAATTTAAAATAAGAAATGTTTGCAATAATACCTGGATGATAATAATAGCTGTATAATAATTATGTAATTAATATGATCACCCACGAAACACCAAAAATGCTTAAACACTGATGATTATGAAATCATTGCTTGTAACTTTCAACCCATTTTTTCCCAGCACCACAAAGACAATCCAAATGATACTTATAATTTCCCTCATGCGTATTAAGCCAATACGATCATTTTACATGGCTAACAAATTTAAAACTTAGAACAACACAGTTTACAACAAAATATTACAAAAAAGCACATGTTGTATACATTTGCAAGGTGTAAAAATCAAAATATGTACAGATAGATACAGCGCAGACTCAACATAGCAAGCGATCCTTCCCATCCTTACTGTTGAGCCCTGAGCTTGGCTTCAAGACAGTTTGTCTGATTCAGTGCTTTCATAGGCGAAAGCAGGCCACTTCGTGGCTTGTCATTTTAATAATACATTACACATGATGAGCCTAGTCTGTTACAATCATCGAGTCATACAGAAATTGTCTTAATTATGTCACCACAACGCCTTTGACTGAGCACTCACAGCTAGATTACACCTGTGATGAAAGCCAGGCGATCCAGCTAGCCAAAATAATCTAGATGTTCTGGTTCAGTATGCCTGGCTGAAGCCCCTTTCTGTGTAAGCACTTGTTCAGGAGAGCATCCACCACCCTTCCCCTGCCCTTTAATTCATTTCTGAGAGGAAAGCCTGTGCATCATTATTCGCTTGAGCTCAAATGGGCAGACACCGGTGAGAGAGCCTGATCAAGTTGGTGGGGCAAGGGGGAAGAAAGAGGAGGAGGAGAAGGAGAAGGAGGAGGAGGAGGGGGTACTCTTGGCAGAATTTCCCTACAAATCAGATGCCAAAAGTGAAATGGAAACCTCCCCTCATTTTCCGTTCCCCTTAATCCAATGTTTTCAAGCCCAAGCCCAGCCAAGGTCATTATAATCATAGATGAGTGGAAAGGAGCCAGTGACCCACCATTACGGTAAGGTGGAGAGCCACCCAGTCGCACACACTCTGCCATCGCTCTGTAATGGAGAGCTGAAATCCGTGCAATGCTCCAATTCCTCCATTTGCAAATGCAGATAACCTTAAAAATCTTGTGTGTATAATGGAAATGGCCGGCTCCCATAGGGAGACATTTTAGCTGATGGCAAAGGTCAGGGTGAAAGAATGATACGGGCTATGTTCCTGCACAAAATGGAGGCCTGCGAGTAAGACAAAGAACAGCAGAAAAGGAGAAAAAGAGGCAACGTCAGTCGACCTCCACACCTCGGAGTGGAAATCTGGGGAAAACAGCTTAACGAGATGGGAACATTTTAACCTAGGCTCCCTTTTCACGATTCATTTACTGGAAGTTTGCTGAACTGTGACCTGCGGTTTGAACAAAATGTATGAATTCTGGCAAAAGGAGTGCGCAACAGTGTTATAAAGGCCGTGCTTTTGTAATCCCAGTGGTTTTCATTGTAGCACTAAAGCTAAAGGTCATATTTAACTGTCAAGAAGATCATCTGACTGTATCAAGGCCTTAATGCCCTCTTGCACGTCTTGACCCATACACATCGTGACGCAAGCACTCCTGAACTCAGATATGCATTCTCAAGAAAAGGAAGTGAAAGATAAAGTTGCAAAAGGATATGACATAGCCTTTACATAAAAACGCTCACCGAAAAGAAAAGAAAAAGCAGCAGATGCCTGGCACGTTACTTTTTGACAGAGCAAACAAACACAGATTCCACTGTCCTGGACTCGTGTTTTTAACTTTTCAAGGCAGTAATCAAGAGCAGATGAGACAAATTTAGATCGACAGTCCTGCTTGTCATCTGCCTCTCTGCTCACAGGTGTCAAAGCACAATGAACAGAAAAACGTAATGAAGCGTGGCATCACTCCACGGCTGAAGGAGAGGGCTGTGTGGAGCGCCACCAAACTTCAGATGAGATTTTGCTGAGTGGGTGATTTTGATACGGCATTAATCAGAGGTGGGACAAAATGGCAGTAGATATTATGTAGTTCATTAACAACCATGACTGAAAGAAAGTTATGAAAAGGAAATTAGCATTTAGTTATATAATACACTGTTATTATAATATTGAGGTTTATATACCATACCCCGAGTTTCTGTTACTCAATAACTTTTTATGTTTAGTTAATAAGTTACATTTGCTTAATAAGTAAAGTTACAACACTTTATTAATATTATATTGTGGTTTATATAGCATATCCTGAGTTTCTATTAAGAAATGTGTTCCTCACTAAATAATTTCATAAAACTCAAGAATCCAACATAACTGCCTTCTACATTGTGTTATAGGCTACTTTAAAATAACTACTAAACCCACCAAAAAATGACATTTGCTTTATTTTAAAGTCAAAAGTAAAAACTTTGAACTGCATTACTGATTAAGAAAATCGAGTTAAAAGCGAGTAGACACGACTGTGACAAGTTCAGTGGATGTAAACAAACACGTTTGCCATTATGAAGAAAACACTGCACAACGTTAGTTGACAGGCAGAAAATTCCAGAGAGCCGCAAAAGAGTGTCTCAGACTTTCACAAAAGTCCCAAAAGGCGCCGTTCCGCTTCTGAACGGCAGCACGCACAAAGACGCATTACGAGCGCTTGCTTTCGTGCATTTAAAGCGCCACCGTGCCACATTTCGCCAATTCCTCTGATCGATGTTTTCCATACACCGCATCAGGTCCCCTCTAGCGGCCGGCACACGCCACTGCAGCCGTTATTAGCGAGCTGATAAAAGCACAATGTAAACATCCAGCTACAACAGGGTCAAATGAACAAATTTCGCGATTAATTCCAAGCGCAACCCGTGCGAAGCAGCGCAAGCCGTATAAGATTTCCGTCGCACGAGCTCCGAAGCGACAGAGAAAAATGCGTTTCGCCTTTTGTGCGTTATAGATCGCAGAGCGTCTGCAATGAATGGCTGCATGAGGAAGGAAAAAACCCTGAACTTCAGGTGACCGACCATGGCTTTGACACAGGCAGTCTGCAGACATGAACCCCACTGAACTGGGAGGGGTGGAAGAAAATACCTCAGCTTAAAAAAAATCCCGCTCGACGGACGAAAGAAAAAGTCGCGCGCACATAACGTTACACACACACA